>NJRQ01000077.1:225909-270175 GCA_003063805.1 Aphaenogaster ashmeadi
ATCCAGGGCTGCGTTCAGATTCCTCACCCGAGTGCCCTCAGGTATCGTTTTATCCTTGTTTAACATTCAGTAAACAACAAGGGGTGCATTCCGTTTCTCGCATGATGCGCATGATGCATCATTTATCCTTGTTGTTCATCGAATGTTAAACAAGGATAAATGATGCATCATGCGCATCATGCGAGAAACGGAATGCACCCAAGGATAAAATGATACCTGGGGACACCCGGGTGGGGAATCTGAACGCAGCCCAGCAGCGGCTCATGATCCAGGGGGCCCGGTTCAGAGAATGGTCGAGCGGGTACTCGCAACGTTGGGCTGCAAATGGACCTTCCAATCACCCGAGATGCAGCTACGCAGACCGGCACCGTGGTGTGCCGTGCGACGAAATGATGGGGTAGGACACCGAGGGATGCGATCTAGGGCCCCCCTTTTTCGGCAAATTATTATAATTTTTAACATCACGATAGCAATCTTGAAAATTATTACACGATAATTCATACACATAATGTTCGAACTCGTAATTCTACACTGACAAAAAATATACTAAAAAGAAAAAAATTTTTCTTAATTTTAGTAAATGGCGAGTTTGCATACAACTGTGAACGCATTTTTTAAAAATAAGAAACTGTATGTATACTTATTTGAAGAACATAAATTCACTTATAAAGGAAATAATTTATTAATTATAACAAGTATTTACTGCAATGCAATTAATGATTATTAATATATAATTTTTATTCTTTACTAATTAGTAATTTTCCATTTATATTTATTACTTTCAAGAAAATACATTTTTTTATTAAGTAAAGAATTCATAAATAAGAAGTATTTTGTACAATATAGTTGATATTTACAGAGATATAAATCTTATTTTTTATAAGTTAGCGATTTTCTAATTATATTCATTTAATTTCAGAAAATAATATTTTTATTTAAGTAAATTATTCTTACCTTGTAAAAACTATTTTTTATAACATAGTTTGTATGTACTAAATTATAGCTTTTATTTTTTACCAATTACTGTTTTTGGACATGAAAATAAGAAGATGTAAATTTGAATTTTGTAAATTATTCTTAAGTATAAATAATAAGTTTGAAAATTTAAAAAATGTTAAATACATTTATTTTAACATTTCGTTAAAAATAGAAAAACTTTCTTGATTTTAGATTTGGTTTTCTTAAAACTGATTAAAAACTATTTACAATAAGAAAATGTTTAATTACATGTAAAAACATGTATTTCAAACAAGAAAACTTTTCTAAATCTAAATCGACTTTTCTATAATAGAAAATCTATTTTCTAATTATTATTTATTTATTTATTTTAAAAAATACAGCCTTGGCCAGAAATATTAGGCACCTATATTTTTTTCCACTTATCTAGAATTCTTTTATCTGTATTATCTCCTATTGGTTATTGGTATTATACAAAAGTTTAAAGTTATGTATAATGTCAATAACCATGTTAGAAACAATATAGGTAAAACAGAATTCGAGATAAATGAAAAAAATATAGGTGTCTAATACTTTTGGCCAAGGCTGTATGCACTTGCTTCACGTAACGAGTTGCACATGATTTTTTCGCTTAAATTACGAGCGCATCAAATGGTAATGATAAGTTACTACTCATGAGCTTACGTGGTATTAATAGAAGCTGAAATGACAAAATATCCGATATCACAAATACAACGGAAGATTCAGGAAAAACGTAAATATTTTTATTATATTTTTATCAAACAAATCAAATAAAAACTTATTACTTGTAATCGAAACACGCGAGCCCACAGTGGCTCGCAATTGTGAACATTTGATGCGCTTATAATTTGAGCGAAAGAAACGTGTGCAAATCGTTATGCAAACGAGGATATATATGTTGTTTAGTTATTTACACAATGTAAGGAAAATAAGAAAACGGAAGTATAGTATATAATCCTTTTTTTTATTACATTTATAATTAAAAAAAATTTTCGCAGAAAATGTAATTGTCATAACTTTTAAAATAAACTTGGTAATCGATAAAATCTTTTTGTTTTATACAAAAGAATTGGTCCTGTTCTAATATCTTGTATGCACTCTTGTGCTGATCAAAACTTAAGGTAGAAAAACAACACAGATAATTGTTTGATACGACCTGACTGGCCAAATATATTTAAAAAAGTGTAGCACTACGTTTCGGCCGTAAGTTTCGGCTCTTTTCAAGTGCAAAGTTACATCAGTCGACGTTACATAAGTTGGGATCTATGATATGTGCCCAGATATATCATCTAAAAGGCAAATTATAGTTTCGAACTTAAAAAAGCAACAATACTACAATAGTAAAAAGTATAATTAGTTACACTTAGGGTCTGCGCACAATAGAAGGAACAGGGAACAGGGAATAAAGAACAGGGAAATAAGAGGAAAGAAGAAGGAAGAATCTTTCTTCTTCCTTCCTCTTATTTCCCTGTTCTTTATTCCCTGTTCCTTCTATTGTGCGCAGACCCTTAGGCTGGCGTCCCATGGAGCGGATTACGCGTAAGCGGAACGAGCGTATTGCCAATCACAGGACCGTTCTGATAGAGCCGCTGGTCCGGCTCTATCAGAACGGTCCTGTGATTGGCGATACGCTCGTTCCGCTTACGTGTAAGGGTGCTATTTCATTTATCGTACAACAAAATTTTCAAGCGTATTGATTGGCTACGAGATAGAGACTCGAGAATTTCTCTATCCAGCAGCCAATCAACGTATTTAAAAATTTTGTCGTACGACAAATGAAATAGCACCTTAATCCGCTCCATGGGACGCCAGCCTTAGGGTGAATCCTCATGGAGCGGAATAGCGTAACGCGGAACGAGAGCGGAACCAATCACGAGACCGTTTCAACGGAAGGCTCTATGGGTGCGTTTCCACTGAGCGCGTCACGCGTCGCGTCAACCGTAGTTAACCAATCAAAACATCCCATTTTGAAATGGGATATTTTGGATTTTTAAATGGGAAGTTTTGATTAGTTAACTACGGTTGACGCGACGCGTGACGCGCTCAGTGGAAACGCAGCCATAGTGCTATGGTCGCTACGAAGTTCTCGGGAGAAGATGCGCGTAGGTGGCGCCCTGGTTTACGGACGAAAATAGGCGGCACGACGCCTCTCGTTCTTCACGTTCGCGGACGTCGCTGCGATAGAAAAATCTTGACTTCACGCGATTGCATTTCAATATGGCGAACCGCGACAAAGGACGCAGAAAGTGGGGAGGATTTTCACAAGGTACCTCGGCGAAAATATTATTTCGCGAGCGGGGCGACCGGGCGACGTCGCGCCGCTCGCCGACACTCTCGCGCGCCTAACTTCGGGCCGAATTCGCGATCTTGCCCCGCGACCCGATTCGACCTGACGTGCGAAATTAACCTCACTGTACGAGCTAACCTACAAGCACAGCGGGCATACTGCGATGTCGCGTTATTTTATGGCGTTTGGGCGACGCGACGATTGAATCCGGCGGTCACGATGAGCCTCGTTCGACGGGGCCGATTTCGCGCTTTCGATCCACGATTCTGTTTCCGACCGGGCGGCGTTCCCGTCCGAGGAGGAACGTTCCGCTCGGTAAATTTTCGGCGTCGTCGAGAGTGTCAACACAAAACGATTCCGGATACTTCCGTAAAAGTCGGTATTTCGCTCCGCGAGTCCTCTGACTTCGCTACGCTCATCGAGGAGATGGTCTTGGATGCGAGACTTTTCCGAGCTGCGAGCGGGCCGCATCGGATGTATAAGTTTGCGGGATTTTTCCTTGCCTACTCTTGTGTTAACATTCTGATCTGTATGTATATATTGCGTAGGAATTTGAATAATTTTTCAAATGTGTTACGAGGGAGAATGATGTAGCATCGCAGTTACTTTATTTATAATTATGTATCTAAATAAGAATATACGTGCATGAGACATTATCAGATCAGATCAGCCTTTGTTTTGAAGTGTATTTTTATTATTGTACTGTAGAAACACGTTGAAAAATTACGATTAAAAGAGAAAAACTATTATTATATGTATATATCGCATATGTAGTATATAATTTATGTATATTTCTGTATTGAAATTGCTGCTATTACATAATTATCATGAAATAATTCGATAATTTATATGTATGATCAATAAAATGATAATTATACATGTAAAATATTTGAATAAAATGTTTATGAATATAAGGAAGAAATTGATTGACAAACTTAGATTTTTCTATGAGCGGTATTGCAATAATAATTTTCAGAATCGATGACTTCTAAATTGGAGAAGGAAAGATTGGCGGGGATACGCGGCGGAGGGAATAGAGCATCTCAGGCCTTATACAGACCAGGTAGCGGCCCTTTACGTAAGTCAGGCAGATCTGGCAGCACTGCCGACGAATACGACAACGAAAATGGCTCGCAAGAAAAATCCAGAATGACCTCCGTCCAGTATCGTCCGAGACAGCCACAACTTAATAGATCTAATCCGGCACAGGACAGTCCACCTCTATCACAAATCGACAATGTAACTGAAAAATTGGACAATACCCATATTAACTATAGAAATAGCAGCAATAGCGAACCGGCACAAAGCACTGGTAACAACTCTGGCGGAGGAGCAGGTAGAAATGATCCAAAAAAGAAAAATAGGAAACCTGAGCAGTTGCTATATGTACCGAAAAAAGTGAAGGAAGCATTGGCTGAACAGGATGGAACCAATAGGTAAAGCAATCGTGTCTTTTTGTTCCTATTGATTTAAGACACATAAAATGATGACAAATAATGGCAAACTTGATAACAAAATAATATTTAATATGAAAAATAACGCGGCGGGGTAGCGTCCATTACATTATTCTAATATGCGCTATCGAATTCTGTTAGATCTCCCAGCCATGCTGTATGGGAACGAGAGAGAGAAGAGAGCAATGATCGCGATTCGCATTCCAATCGTAATCATAAAAGCGATCGCAATTGCGCGAGCAGTCACCGCACGCGAGACAATGAAAGCGAAGGCAGGGGTAGAGACGACACCAGTAAACGATATTCGGGTAACCGTCGACATCGTCATGCCAACGAGAACGAGGAGCGTTGGTATTGGCGATCTGATTCACCGGTATCGGCTAGAAATTGTGCGAATCGAAAGGATAATCAACGTGAAGTCAGACAGGTCAGTGTAATTTGAAATAATGAAATCGTATAATAATAATAAATTATAAAATTATAATGCAGAAGTCTGTCTAGTTCTACATGGAAAATATTTTTTTACACGTTATTAGGGCTCGGAACCTTTATCTATGACCAACCAGAACGATTTTAATCGTACGCGAGACACTCGCAGTGTAGAACCCGTTGGGCATTCGGATAAATTTCAAAGCAAGCCACCTTCGGGCCGACGCGGCAATATGAAAGACAGTTTGTCGAAGAACATTAAGTTAGAACTCCTGCCACCACGACTGCAAAAGAAATATCTTATTGATAACGGATACGCGTTACCTGGCAACAATCCAGGAACGTCCGCAGAGGATTCCTGGAACGGTAGCAGCCTTACATTTCAGGTAAGAATTTGTTTAGTGCTGTTTTATTTTATTTTTATACTTTGTGAGTATTGATTTATATAATATTACTTCTATCGATTTATAGTGGCGACTTATAACTGAAATAATGATAATATATATTGTTAGCAGGGTTTGTCCAATTATAATTATCCACCAGCGATGCAACATTCGCAAACGATGCAAAATTTGCCACCATCTAGGTCATTGCCGCCACAATCTAATTGGACTAATACCGTACCAACGAGAAGCAGGGGTAGAGGTAGACTTAGACTTGAAGAATTGGATTGTACACCCAGCGGCATTTTCAGGCCTGTTACACCTGAACAATACTCGGCTCCAAGTTCTAGATCCCATACTCCTAGCCAGGAATATATTAACCGGTAAAATTACATATATATTATTATGCTATATTATCGGATTTAAGTGATTATACGAATATAATCTGTAAAAACTTTTATTGGAATATTATAAAATTCAATTTACGGTTAACAGGTCTTACGATCGCCGTGGTAGCAATAGCACTATGTACACCAGCATGGAAAGTTTGAGTCGTGCCGATAGCGTAATGATGCCTCCGCCGTCATCCGCATCGCCCGCAACTTCGCAATCAAATTCGAACAAAGGCCACAGATCACCTGAGAATCATCGCAGAGGCGCAACATCACCAACAGACAATCGCACCAGCAACACGTAATTAAATCTTTATATGGTTATTTCTTTTTTTTTGTGCTTTTTGCGCGTTCGATAACAGCTGTTGTTAATTAAGGCAAAGAACAATTACCAGTAATGCGTACGAGCACAATTCGAGTCTGGATAAGCAGAATAATCAACAAAACACGAATCTTAGTTCCATGAAAAGCGAATCGTGTAACAAATCATCTTGTACTAAATCTGAAACATTCGTAAGTACATAAATTGATGAATTGATATGTAAAATATTCCTCGAGTGATACTCGTATAAATATTCAGAATTGTATTTCAATTAGGACTGGTGTGAAGAAGTTGAATTGAATGAAAAATTAGAACAGGAACATTTGAGTCGAAGTTCGTCTGTATTAAGCATACGGGAAAGTACAAGTGTGTTGCGAAGTCAGGCCGTAGGCGAGAGTCATAGGCGACGTAAAAAAAAAAAACGGGATAAACATCGTGATGCAGACCGGTAAACACGATTTTTTATTGTTCTTTTTTCTACATTTATCTTTCAAAAGATTACAAATGTCGAAAGAGATAATGTTTTGAACTATTTAAGTGGCAGTAGCAGAGACAAAGGACGAGGTAACAGCCGCGAACGTCAGAAGAATCAACAGAACAGAGAGAACGACAACTGTAACAATAATCAAAAGAATAATAACAATAATAATAGCGGTAGGCGATATGATCACAGGAGGCGTAATATCATTCAGCGTAGCCGAGAATCCAGTAAAGACAGAAATTATGGTGGCAGCTATAGAAACTTTGACGATCTTCACAGACGCAGGTATTCACTTCCTTAAAAACTTGGATTATGTGTGAAATTTTTAGATATAAAAATGGCTCAAACTATGTTACAAATATCTTATTTTAGAACTGATAGGTACTTAGACGAAGATTGGAGAACTGGCAGAAAGATATCGACTTGCGAGTCAGATGACGGGAGACAAACTCCTAAAGTCTCCTCTCACACTGCTCCACTTTCGAGCGTAAATTCAAATTCGACAGTCCATCAATCGTCTCCGACGGGATATAATGCTCAACCGGGCGTTTTGATCTTGCCTAATGAGACTAGTCAGTCGTCTCCCAATCAGACAGCTACAACTTCTCAGCAAGGAACCGGGCAGCAACAACAGAGAACGCTGTTTGATCCGAATAATCCACATAAACCTATCGTTATCACCTCACCCGGAAGTAGAGCAGCTGTACAGAGGTAACACTAATCTCCCTTTTCGTTTTGCTTATGATGTATGAGCCATAAGAATGATTAAATGGTGATTTTATTCATTTTAAGGGATAGTGACATGCAAATCTCAAGCGTTCCAGTATTTCAATCTAATGTAGGTATTACATCGCCGCATTACTCTTTCCACGGTGCCCAATTGGATGGTATGCCACCATCATACATGAACGATCAAATCGGAAACGTTAGACCTTCGTGGTATGAACCATTTTCAGCCAGGTACATATTTAATTGTTCTTACGTACATATATGATTCTTAGATCTTGTTTTATATATATATATATATATATATATACACTTTTATATTACTATTCTATTTTTTCCGATAGTTTTCATTCAGCAAAAAATCACTGCCTTCTATTGGACATAGAACGTGCCGATCTGGAACTACAATGGATAATAAGTTCCGGTGGCTTTATATCGCGTTTGGATAGAGTCTCGTACATACGACATTTCCTTCAACAGAGCTTGAAGATCTTGCTTGAGACTGATATCAAATTCTGCCAAGCAGAGAACGTTGAGCAACACTTTTGGAAGATATTGTTTTATAATCTGATCGAGATGCTGCGGAAGGCGATGCCCAAAGAGAGCTCGGAAGGACGAGAACGTTACAAGCAGATAATGTTAAATATCATTGATGAGGGTACGACTTACCTGGAAAGTTTACTGACTACTCTTGAGACTACGTACCAGTTCAAATTAGACGCGTTTCTCGCGTCGTCGAGTCTACCTAAGGGTCTCGGACTCTTGGGATTGGCCTTAGTCAGCGCCCAAAAGATATTTTTATTCTTGGGAGATTTGGCGAGGTACAAGGAGCAAGCGAATGAAACGAGCAATTATGGAAAATCTAGGCAGTAAGTGTTTATAATGTATAATTACGACAGTAATAATTCTAAAGACTCGACATGTTGGATTCAATTTGCATAAAAATCTTTTTCTGTGCAGGTGGTACTTGAAAGCACAGCAAATCAATCCTAAAAATGGCAGACCTTATAATCAACTTGCTTTACTGGCACATTATGCGGTGCGTATTTACGAATTATATTTATTATGGTGAATGTAATTTAACGTACATATATATTTTTAATATTTTCTCGCGTTTTCAGAGACGGAAATTGGATGCTGTATATTATTACATGCGATCTCTTATGGCGTCCAATCCTTTCCATTCTGCCAGAGAAAGTTTGATTGGGCTCTTCGACGAAAACAGAAAAAAGGTAAGGGAACTTATGAAACATCGTTAAATCGTTTGTATTTATACTAACGTTAATAATATTTTGATTTTCTTTTGCCGCCAGTATCTACATTATGTAAGTAAATTTTGATACTTGGTGTGAACTCTCTAGATGTTCATTCATCATTTATTTATTTGGTCAAGGCTTTGTTATCTGTTTATTATTTTACTGCTCGTTATATTAGATTTTCTATTTTACGTGCTTTTTGGAGCCTTGATGTTTCAATCCATGTGCACTTAGAATCTTTACATTCTTTTAACTCTTGATGGCAAATGCGGCGAATTAATGCCTTTTGCAATTATTAATTAATTAAAATAGTAAATATCATTCTTGCATATAGCTGCTATTAGCCAAATATACTTCTGCATAGCTATTTTTTGTAGTAATCGCTCATGCGAATGTTAGCTTTAATAAAAGATTAAGAACGCTATACAGAAAGAAAACACGTACAGAATAGTGTATTAATATAGAAAGGTGGGCGGCACCACTTATACTTTTGTGGAGAAATTCACACAATATCTGCTAACGATATGCCTGCAGCATTTTTGAGACTGCCTGTTTGTAAGAACCAACGTTCCTAAATTTCCAGAAATGCTTTGCTGTGAATCCAAGTTAGAGACTTTTCTTATCTTCTAGAGCTCGGCACATTTCGTTAGCATGCACTTATCATAGATGCGGGAACTTGTACAAATGAGGAATACAAACATTGTCCGATGGACAGTCTTTGTATGGCTAGCTGACTATACAAAGGGAGTCCCGCCACCATCGTCGTCTCTACTCTAATAATAAAATTTTTCAACGGAAATTAATAGAATTGGATAGAAAACTACCAACTCTTGCAATTATTTAATATACTGCATTAAATAATTCGGTAATTAGATCACGAATTAAACCCCTGTCGAAGAATCTGTAAATTAGAGACCGATTTGGTTGTGGGACCCCGTGCATAACGCCATGCAGTGCTCGTATCTTTTACACTTGTACATACATGGCAGAGATATGCATATAACGGCAAATGTAACATACACCAATAATTGTAAAGGCCGGTTTATATCATGCACTGCATTCGTTACACGATGCATCGTAAATGCATCAGGTATACACGGTAGAGGTACTCTCTCAGTAAACGAAATATTCTTAGTACGAGTCTATCGAACGTAAACGGAAGGAAGAAAGGGAGTCGAAGGAGCGGGCGAGGATGAAAGAAAAGGAAGGTGCGAACATCATCGGCGGCGGGCTGAGGAGAGAGACATGGATTCATCCAGGTGACGGTAGGCGGGTACGACGTACAACGAGCGCGACCAACGAAGCGAGATTGTCCCACGCAAGCGACTTGGAGGAGTTATCGCAATTAACGAGTGTTGAGGTATCCATTTCTGTTGCAACATTGTATTTGCTTAACAGCTTCCAAAAGCTGCATTTTCCGTAGAATGTGTCTTTCATATTCGGACGATAAAGTATGCACTTATTAGACACACGCAAAATCTTCTTAAAATTTTTAATATGCGCGTTATGGTTTTTTAAAAACTTTTTTTGTTTAAAATCCATAAAAATATTAATGATAATTATAACATAAATATAATATGTATCTTGAGTATTTTTTTAATATGCCTGATAAAAACTATTATTGATATATTATTGATATGTTTTCCATAAAAATATTATTAATACATTTTTAATATGTTTAATGAGAGAGACAATGTTTTGTCTATCTTTCGCTTGACAGTTTTGTATTTTTTTGTTAGGTGAACAAGCGATTCGTCACTTCGTACCTTCATGTTCACGGAAAGCTCATTACCAAGATAGGGTGAGTGTTTATTATTATTGATGTTCTTGCATGTTTTCTGATGAGGGAAAAGAGCATAAATCGTTGGTTGGCAGTTGTATTCCTTCGATCATTTGAAGATTCATTTATGGTTATCGAGCAAGTAGCTTGATGTTGCTGTAGATTGGCTTGTCCAACTGCCCGATATTTGTATCTCGCGAATGCGGTTCATACATAAATATGTTCATCCTGTATCTCACCGTTACACATCTCGACGGTGCGTTCATTGCAAATTCTATCGAGCAGAACAAATTGCCATTTCGTATTCCACTCACATCTGTTAAAGATTAATAAAACTAATATCTTTCGGTTGCCCAGTTTTGAATCATTAGAGTAACACACTTATATCTCTCTTTTCTTAGTCCACATTCTCTCGCAGAGTTGTTCATGCATTACAATAGCATTTTACTACTATAATTACGACTTTTTTAAATTTGCAAAAGTTACATGTTAGATAAATAAGAAATTTTATTTTATATATAATATTATATAAAATAAAGTAAAAATATAAAATTAAAAAATATATTAGCTATTATTAAATTAATAATTAGTAAAGGAATGAATGAGGTTGGTATATAATATGATGTTTACCAAGGTATACTCTTCTCAGCACACACAGATCCATTTTCTTTCTTATTTTGATTTTATCTACAATTTCAGGAAACTCTGATAAAGATTATCTTCATTATTCTAATGAAATTCTAATTATTAGATAAGAATTGGATAAACAGACTGTACGTACTCTAATTTAATGCGTTAATCTTATCGCACTTCCATAATTCGGACTGTTAGCAACATATCCTTAACAAACTAAGGCAATCGCGCGAATAGATAAATTCCGTTCCTGTAGTAAATAATCGGAACAACCCCGATATCTCGATCGAGCCAGAAATGGCGAATCGCTTAAAAATTCGAGGCTGTGCCTCGGCAAGTTTATAAATTATCGTCGATCTCGCACGAACGGGATATTATTCGCGCCGTTAGAGCGTCGTGGAATTTAATCTAGACCGACTAATCCAGAAATATTGCACCACAGAGTCACCGGATCGCGTCCGGTTGGTTGGAGCAGCTCGATTAGCAGTTTCAAGGCGAAGAATAAATTGGGGAGGGATATATGCACATTAATAATGGTATTTATCGCCTCTCGCGAATATACGAATGAAAAACGAGTCCACGTTGTTTTCTTAAGTATCTTAAGACGCAACAAGTATAGTATCCGAAGATATATATCTGTGTATCTTTTGCGCGAAGAGATCCCTAAATATTCCTAATCTTTCAAAGAGGTAACGCGTTTATTGTTTATCGTGAATTCTTCATCGATTTTTTTGTTGATATTTTATTTTCGAGGTCTTATATTTCTTAATTCTAACTTGTAAAAGAATTTTCCTCGTTCCGTTTGATGTTAGTGTGCTAATAACGTAACGTCAGACCCTGTCCTCTGTCTTGAAATTAAAATTAACATTAAAATTAAATTTCTTAACATCATCGGTTGTTGCGATAAATATTATCACATGCCTCGGTGGTCGAACTGGCTACGACGCCCGCACGGATTGTAGGGAGGTCCAGGTTCAAATCCTGGCTGAAGTAATATTTTTCGCTATAAATTCTTTAGTTTTCGTGATGTGAGGGGAGGGGGGAATCTTATAGATGCTTGTTAGCATTATTATGATTAAAATTGATTACGAAAAGGACCACAATCCGTATGGTCGAAGTAGTATAATAAATAGAATAAGTTACTGCCAGTTGTGTCGTCTTATAATTTATTAAGTTAATTATTTACTGGCGATTTGTAAAAGAGTTTTCTGGTTATTAAAATTAAAATTAATCGCGGATCTTAATGGATCTTTTATATATGTGTTAAAATTAATCGCGTTATGAAGTTGATCGCAAGGTGTTAGCTTCGTTTCGCAGGAACGTAACGATTCGAAGAAATACGCCGCTGTAGGTAAAGAATGTTATGTTTGAAGAATATAAATGAAAATGATCATCCGTCCACTTGATCGTTGCCGAATGCCGGTACTCGGGGGATGCCGTATTCGCGCGCATCGTTTTCGTGACCCCTGGGGAACCCCGTCGAGCACGGACCAACCGCGGGCATGTACGTACGCGGCTTTACGGTATGTAGCTTCGTGTTTTCTTGCACGTCGGTAAAAATGTTAATTGACAATTGCGTGGCGCCACCACCGACCGCAGCGGCGGCGGCGGTGGAGGCGGCGGTGGAGACGGTCGGCGGCTACGGGGGGGATGTTGTCCCCGGTCGCGACCTTGCAAGTACACCTTGCGCGATACCCCGCGATACCGTCGCGTCGAGTACCGCGAGTTCCTTCGACGATAATTCACCGGCTCGCGAAATCACCCCGCTAATTTCCGTCCCTCGCAAATTAATCTCGTAATTCCCGGTCTACCCGAGCAAGGGGTAGAGCAACGCGATCGGCTCCGCGATCCGGATCGACGGAAGAGACGGAGGGATGACGCTGACGGGGAGCGTGCAGGAGGGGCGGAAGGAAAAGGAGAAGAAGATACGGAACGCTACTCCCCGATACTCTATATGCGCCACTAGAGCCACGTAGAACGCACTCTAACGCGGTCTATAATTGGAATCGGTACCGAACCGGTGCCATTGGTTAGGGGCTTGTTAACGACACGGTACGTGCGTGGCATAGGCACACGTACAGATCGCGGATGGGTGGACGCAGGGGGGGAAAGGATGGGAGACTGTGGAGAGTCGGACGCGCGTGGTATGGTTGGCTTACAGTGTTGCTGGCTGCTGGCTGCTCCTGCTGCCGTAATGGATTTGGCTCATTACTGGCTGTAGGAGCACCGTAGCACGTCCGGCCCTACCGAGTTATGCCCAAGGTTGCCCTCGTGCAACACGACCCATCGCGGACCATTTCCTCTCCGTCGTGGTATCGCGCTTTTCGCCTGCCACCGAGTCCCTTCTTCTCTCGAGCCCTTTTTCGCTGAGAACAGAATCCGAAATTTTTGCGATTCTTTTCTGTTAGGTCGAAGACGAACTTACATTTCGACACATGTGTAATTTTTATTAATCACGATAATCGCTATTACACGGAAAAAAGTGATGTATCAACAGCATTAAGTCCAATTGAAAATAATCTTGTACAATTCAATAACAATTTTAATAAAATAAGATTATACGTATTTATTTCATTAATAATGTTATTGAATTAACAAAATGATTTTCAATTAGACTTAATGCTGTTGATACATTTATTTTCGCGTAGCTTCGATAAATATTCTATTTAGATAGTAATTCTATTTTTTTATAAAAATTCTGACTACAAATTTATTTAAGGGACGAAGTTTGATGGAAAAGCGATAAATATTCTGTGCAACTTTATGTGTGACTGTAGATCAGGAATTTTCGACGAATTCTATGGATCTATTTTGGAATCTGGATCATTGATCATGAACGAACATCACTATAGTAATGCACGGCAGCGAAGTGCTATCGGAATTAGAGCAATTGAATTTATAATCATTTAAAATTATTTCTCTATGTCTTTATAATAACTTCTTCTTAAACTCAGAAAATTGAAAGAACACGGCGGAGATACGTCATTGAAAATGAGATTGATGGATATTACGTATGCCAGGAATGTACATTAATTAAATAGTACTTCCTACTAATATTTCGACGGTATACGCTAAAATGTTAATCGCATTCCTTTGCGATTACATTATATGTCTGTATGTCATAAGTAACAAGAGGAACGACCATGAGATTGGGTACGGCGGCGGCGAAAGAGTTGAACATCCGTCTGGAGCGCAAGTGCGCTCTTACCAACACCGCGCGCGCCTGTCTCTGGACAGTCGATAGTCCCGAGCGATAGCTGTAAAGCGGACAAATCGCTTATCGTCGATTAATATAGTGGCCTGACGGATTAAATCGCGTTTAACGTCGCCGTATGATCCGGCCTCGGATTTTTGCGCGACGGGGATCGCGAGCACCGCGCCATGAGGCGGTAATTAAACCTATAAATTGGCAGCGTGAAGGAAGAAGGCAGGAGTCGTTTCGTAACACTCGTAAGGGGCAAGAGAAGTGGTCGCCGGTCGGCCGGCGCTTCCACCGGTGGGTAGTGGTAGATGGGCAAGGTAGGTTTTCTCGTGGTCCACGGTGGTGCCTCTCCCGCGAGGGGGAGCGAGAGGGGGAGGGGGGTGGGAGGGAGAGGGAAGGGGGAGAGGGAGATCAGCGTGAGACGCGCATACACACCCAGAAACTTAAGTAGTGCGAGTAAGTAAAGCTACGCTGTGTAAGGCTCCGAGAGCCCCGGCTGGTAACACACATGGGTTTCCGATGGTCGTTTACCCGCGGCCCTGCGAGTGACGACCCCGCCCGCTTCAAGGGCACCCTCCTCGTCGGATACCGCAGCCTCGCGGACCAGAACCCGACTACCCGGCCCGGCTATCTTCCTCGGCGGCGTACACTGCAACGCGGACCGCACGTACGCATCGCGCGTCCGTCGCGACCATCTGGATTCCTCCTGATTTGTCCCGATCGCCCCCGATGTGGCCACCTTTCTCGAGTCCCCGGAGAAATTTCATCAGATTTCCGGCTCGTCGACACGATAAGTTATTTCGCGACGGAACCTCAACGCCGTTTGGCCGAAGGCTTACGTTTTTATAAATCGTCTTCTTGCGATACATAAATTCGAATTTATCCGAAAATTAATATTGTCTTATGACTTTGACTTCGGGATCTTCATAGATTTGATCCTAAAATAATTACTAAACGTTTTCCGTCGTTATAAATGTCGCGTAAATTTTATTCGCTTGAGTCTCGATGACTATAGTGTTAGAATTTACTAAAAATATAAATATATTTATGAATTAAAATATTAATTTAATAACGATAAAATTTAATAGTGTTGGAAATTATTTATATTAATATTTTAATCTTTCGAATCATGCCAGTCACCGTGCTCACTCTTTCCCTTATAATATGCAGATATATGATACAAAAGTCGTAAAAGAGGAGGAATAATTTTCTTGCGATTTGCAACTATGAAACGAAAATTCCAATGTTATCTTTGAGCCATCTCGTTTCTCGTATCGCGCATCGTGCGCTTAATGCGTTTGCATATCTTCCAAATTTTCGTTTGCTCGTTTTACGATACATTTTGCGCGAGAGTAGAGAATCCGTGGTAATCGATGATTAAACGATGTTCACTCGCGGAGCGTTAAAGCGTCGGGAAACACGCGTTTTAATGTCATTCATGGGGCATTTGGTTTACGAAGAGATAGCGGGTATAGTATCAGGCTCTGTCATCGACACTCTCGGGCTAATGGCTCATTATGCCGTCCCTTATGTGTCTTTGCATTGCTGGCAAGGACGATCAGATTATACGATACATTTCATCGGGCTGAGTTTCTTCGTCGTTCCATTTAACTTCGATCGAGCCATCGAGTTTGCCGATTCGAGGTGTGAAACAGTGTAGAAATAAGACAACTCTAAGAGACATGCGAGATAATTGAAAATCGAGATAAAAGAAGCTTATAAGCGCCAACATCTAACAATTCTGGCAAAAGTTTTTCAAACTGACATTCTTTGGTTTAACCATTTTTGTGATGCGAAGAAGAATTTTAAAAGAGAAGCGATAAAAGACGTGAGGATTTTTCATCAATAACGTTTTAAATTACTTCAAGTAATTTAAAAGCTTCAATATAATTATTACGAGTATTTAAAGATTACTAAGTAATTGAAAACGATGGGCTGCTATATTTCTAATTTAAAACGATAAGATATCTAATTTAAACGTTCTTTTCTTGTTATTCCTAAGAAACATACACACCTAAGTTTAATTGGCTTTTCCTCTTAATTTTTCGATTACATAGTAATATAGAGTGAATACGTGATCGCGTTGGGAGTAAGCGTAATAAATCTTATCTGCTTATTACGAAGTGGGTATAACAGGAAAGAAAAATCTGTGACGATATGAAAAACGTCCTTGACACTTATATCGTCTCGCTCGATTGCAGCCTACAATTATGTCGCCGTGTATTTCCTCTCGACAGTTCTTAATTAGAGCGGTCCGCGCGTCGTTCGTGTCATTTGCGTGCCGTATCATTACTTATAATTGATTCCCGAAGTAAAATGCACGACGTCGGTATCCCGTTTGAGGAGCGACGTTACGTTCAGCCGACTTTATACGATATTATTGCCTGCCAATAAATAATGATAATTACGCTAATGACAATGATTACGACAGCGACGTATTGGTCGTAATCATTTTTGATACGCGTTCCGCGATGATGCATCGTCGTCGACGATTGAGCCATTTAGATTTTGTAATCTAGATAAAACCCAATAGCCCGGGATTACATTTCTATTATGGGCGATCGAAGATCTGAATACGATGCGATCGTATCCCGACCAATGTCGCGCCGGATCGATTAATTATGTGTAATCGCGCGACCGCCGATGAAAAAGCGAAGGAATTTCGTTACCCCGAAGGTATCTATTTATCCGCGCTGCGTATTTTACGGGACGATTTATTATCTATCCGACGTTTATTTATAGCTCCGGCTAAATTAATCTTCGCGGTTGGTACAACCTGTACCATTCGCGAATACCTCGTGTGCACAGAGTTACGCACTATTTCGTTCGGACTTGCGTTTTCTTATAAAACTACTGAGATTCTTGCAAAAAGTTGAGATTGCCTTGCCGTGAACATCTGCTAGTCTCTTCAGGGAAAATGATATCGTATATATTTACTATATTTAACAAATTTACATTAAAAATATCTTTTGCAAGTCTATTTTTAATCATTATGTAAAATATATTTTATATCAGCATTTAATACGATAAAAAGTTATTTTTATATTAAATCAAATTGTGTGTATATATATATATATATATATGTGTGTATTTATATATTTTTTTAATTCGTCATTCTAAAATAACTGTCCCTGAAGAGATTAGTCGCGCGGCGTGATTATCTCTCGATCGAAGCGACGAAATTGGCTGCCCCATCGCGAAAGGAGTGAGTTCGATGCGGGAGATAGCGCGATTGAGATTGAGCGGGAGTGGGAATGAAAGGCGGCGAAGAAGAAGAAGAAGAAGAAGAGTCGGAAACTTAATGCTCGTGGTACCGCATCGCCGCCGCGTCGCTGTATCGAGGCGAGGAATGATTATGGTGGCCGGCCCACGCAATCCGCGGGTCATGGACCATGATCTATGGTACACGGCGGAATGCCCCGTTATGCGTTAAAGTGCAAACTTGTTAGTCATAGAGCCTGTCCGTCGATGTCGATGGGACAACCCGGGCTGCCGAGGGGGCTCCTTAATGTCGACGTTGCATAGCAGTGTATCGGCTTGCAATATAGGACGTGCAACGTAGGGCCTGCATAGGATAGATATATACCGACAGTTTGGTTTAAGCGCGAGTCGATTATAGCTCAGCGATTCGTTATCTTATTCAGACAAAGAAAATAAATCTGCTTAATTATAAATGCAGCGACGTCGTTGCAGTTGGTCCTTAAGCGAACTTAACTGTAGGATTCTCGTGTCTTTCTAGATCGCGGCCATGATTATGATCCATGTCCAGATAATTCTGGTTCTAAGGAATACTGAGATACCTGTAAAGATATAGTATTAATTAGCCTTTCGAATTATTACATTATTAATAGTATTATTATTTATAATATCAGTCTTTTTATGTTTTGACTTGCGCGATATTAATTGATTGCGAGTAATTTTTACATTTCACGTAGATTAAACATTTTTTTCTTTGAATCCTTCCAAAAAGTGAAGAGATTTTTGTAATGTAATTCTGTTCATGGAATCATTATAATTTTGTTCAAATTAATCGGTTTTTGGTGATGTAATAGGAACTGGATAAGTCATCTCGTAACTCTTGCTATATGCTTTCATAGCAAAGCGGTTTCAATGCCGCACAGTATCGACAATGGCATTGAACGTGGGAGTGACGATAACGCTTATCTCGTCTCTCGCGTGTGATAGCAGCCGCTTTGCTAATACAGCAGATTTAATAAGCGTACGTGAAAATTCCTCTCTAGCTTATGGTAATCGTGTTCTTAGCATATCAAAAAGCCGTAAAGTTAATCGACCAACGTCGCTACTTTGGAACTTTCACGGGTCAATCTCGATCGATCCGCCGTAAGATTATCATCGTTATCTACGATCGATCGGTCGCAGATACGACTCTTAGTTACCGTGCATTATTCCGAACGAGGTCGTTCGATCTGCCGCGAGAGAGTTGTAAAGTGAGAACAAGATATAAAGAAATCGATGATCACGAAGTTACGAGCAGATCCGATACCATAATGTATCTGGCTAAGTGGTATTAACGCTATACAGATTTACGATTATGCTTGAGTAATATGAAAATTACTAGTTACTCGCGTCCGTTTATCTTCGTGTCAGTAGCGTCGACATGCCGACGTCGTACTAAAAATAGATTTCTGTTGAAATGATTACACATTAATTTTTTCACGCGCTAGATTCCTGACGTAGAAAAAGTTTCGATACGTGTCATAATAAAAATATGATTTATGTACAGTTTCTTATAATAATATAAAAATTTTGTTTCTAATACACAATCTCAATTTAAAAAAATTTTTTTAAACACAACTTTACACAATAATTAAATATAATTTAAAAAAAAATTATTTATATGTAAGAGCAACTCGTAAAATATCCTAATTTTTTAAATTTGTAGACTCCATAATGAAAGCATTTATACAAATTGTGTCGTTTAATATTAATGAAATTAAACTTAGAGCAGCGTTCCAATGGTTGAGTATGGTAATTGCAATTGAATCTGAAATTAAATAGTTCGAATGTTCAAAGCGAAGAGAGAAATCAGGTAATTCTAGTTCCAGTCTCACGTAACTACTGGAGAAAATATTCGATGCAAATTTGTCTCGTGATTTAATTCCTATGGCGAAGCTTGTTATTAAATACGAAAGATTATAATATATCGAACATTATTTGTTAGTCGATTTTCAAATTACGATGACGAAGTCGTATCTTCAAGTGTGCTGTCAAAGGGTGGTTCATGCTTGCGTAGAATTGCACTTCGCTTTGTCACGTTTTACTCTCCCGTTCGGGACTGCGGCATCGTCGGCACCGGTAATGGCGCGAATAAATACGGACGATTATACTGTGCGATGTGGGATGGTAGCGTGCCAACTTGATTTCAGTCGGCGGCTAACGGTCTTTTTCGAGGATCGAACAACGAAGTGGGCAAACGAGCGTGTGAGTTGCGCCTTGATCCGCGCCGCTGGCCGCGCTTAGAGGTGTCCGATTTCAGCAGCCGCGTTTATCGCTCGCGGCGTAAACGCGATGGGAATGGTGCCTCTTCGGCATTCTCTACCCTCGGAAGAAACACCGGGCTTACGATCGAGGACTATCAGCGACTGTCGTGTCCCTGTAGAGTCCGATATTTCGCCTCTTCGGGACGAGGGACGCTATCCGGGTGATTCATTACACGGAGAAGCCACGCGGGAGCCGAAGGGGTTAAGCGATTACTTAGCCATTCTTCGGAGTTTAATCGAGAGTACGTAATAACGGTACGTTGGCATAGAAGTCGGAACGGCGCAACTTGGCGCTCTCTTTCTCTTTCCTTCTCTCTTTCTATCTGGCGAAGTGGCACGTTCTCAACTACCATTCATTCAGCCTGTTGAAAGATACACTAGCTTATTGGAATCACAGTGGCGTGACGTATAATGATTCGCAAAATCGATCGTGATCTCTGAAAAATTTTAAAAGTTATTTAGATGTACGTTATCCTCCGAATAATTTCTCAAGCGTAAAATTTAACGAACGCATCGGACGTTTTTTGTATTTTGTCTTCCAAAATAATCGTATGTTCCTTTAGAATAGAGATGGCCAAACTTAGAAGCACCAAGATCTACTTTCAGTCTCCTCACCCCATCGCGATCTACTGTTTCCTGTCGCAGCAATCTAGGTTTATATGTGAAATAACCAGGTTTATTTTATTTTGTGTGTTTGTGTTGCGATTGGACATAAAACAGTAATAATTAAATTAATTATGATTACATTGCAATTACAATTGTTGTATTGTGAATTTCACGTTATTACACGATCGATTGCCCGAGTGTCCGCGATCGACCGTTTAGTCACTTTTGCTTTAGAACATTTGGAGAAAAAGTAAAGAGAAAATAAAGAACGAGGGAACATAGTTATATAGCTTAATTTTTATATATTTAAAAAATTGAGATATATTCTATATAAATATTGACGCAGAATGTAGACAATATGTTGTGTGTGTGCGTGTACGTGTGCGTGTGTGGTGAGATGTGGATTTAAAAATTTGTAGACTCTTTACTTTTAGATTAACACTCAGGGTTATTTATATTATAATACTGACATTCGGATAAGTACGAAGAAAAATTTTATACACAATTTTATTATGCTACCGACGTATTGTTAATTATGTATGTATAGTTACTTCGATGTGATATCATCATCACTGGAAGTTCCGTAGCATCGTAAAATAAGACATCATCGTTTTCAGAACCTATTAGGAAAAAAATGTTATGTAATCTTTTTCTAATTTTACACGAAGTTATATAAATAATCGAAATGATCAGAGACATGTTGCGGTTTTTAAAGATTGATAATTTAAAAATGATTATACAATTTTACTTACCACACCAAAGCTTTCAATTGATAAAAGTATGATTTTGCCGGCAGTTATTTTGCACGGTGATATAGTTCTAGTCATAATTAAAAGAAAAAGCTTTTGACATCTCTTCGAAGTGTAATACCAGTTTCCTCTACAACTGTAACGCAAAGCAAAGTTCGTGTATCATTTCAGATGCAATAGCTATTAATAAAACAGAAGAACTTGCATTCTTACATAGATTCGCATGGAACAATACTGTAATCTAGCAGAAACTGTGCTTGCCAGCATTGTAGAAAGACATGAACTAGTAGCGCAACATAAATAGCCATAGGTGCTGCTACATCTCTAGGATTGTCTAAATTCATTATCATCTAGAACACAAATTTAGTTTTTTTCAAGAGACTTTTAAACTATTTCTGATTTTTTTATTAGTTATACACTGAGCATACCTGATAATCCGAAAATTATGCGTTATTGAAAGTGCAACTATTATTCTTATGAAATATTAATTGTAATCGAAAAACGAAATTCTTCGCGTTTTTTCACTAGTAAAATTCAGTAGAGATTAATACATACCTGTATACCGGTTACACTTCCACCAATTATATTTAAATTGACGCTGATCAGAAATATATTTGTAAACGTAGACTCAATTAGTTCCGCGAATCTATAAAATCGCGAATCTCGAGCACAGATACAAGCAACATAGAAATATCAATACAGCTGATATTATTTCTAATAGACATCTAGTACACATTTTCGTTAATACGCACTCTATTACGTGCAGATGTTTACGTAAGCAATCCAATGCCGTCCTGTAATCATCGTCCTCCATCTTGTCCAGCTTCAGACGAAAATTAACATCATTTTTTTTACCAATTTTCTCTAGCACATGTCTGGAAGCGCACCAAAGTGTTGGTGCAAGAAATAATATTCTCTTATCTTAAATCTTAATTGTTAGTTCTGGATCATCCATGATCCTGATATTTTTACCCAATGATGGAGAACATCCCACAGGCATGCTGGATCAATGTATAATATAAGGAGTCAACCGCGATTGTACTAAATACGTGAGCGAATACGGCTAGATAACAGTGAATCGTTATTGGGTAGAAATATCGGTCTATGTCCACCCCGTACTCGACACGAAATGGTAGCTTTGATATTAACGACTTCGTAGAATTCGTGGCATCGGTTTCTAAGAGCGTCAGGACGAGTGGTTTGAGCAAGTAAAAAACTTGTGTCGTATGCATGAAAACTAGAAAAAATAATATATATGTTGTATTAGTAAATTCTTTCTATACATTTTTATTGCTTCTTACAATTCTTGCTCGGTTTAAAAATGTTTTTGTTTCGAATTAACAAAAACATCTTATTTATAATAATTATATTTTATGCAAATTTTAATATTTAAAAAGAATAAATGATTGAAAAATTCAAGGAATTGCGGAAGTATAAGACGCACCATGATGTGGACCAACGCGTACGTACATTTAAAAAGTACACCTACACGTTTTCTATGATGTACCTGCATAAGATGTTGCCAGATATCGTCCGTATTCGGCATGGCGTTGCAAAAGAGACCTTTCTATATCTGTATTTAACGATAGCCAATCCTCCTCTATTGTCTTAAGACAAGACTTTATCTGTATAAATACATGCTTGCATATTTTCCATCGCATTAATGATTTAGAGAAGAAACGGCTTGATTACATGTCGAAAACAATAAATTTGTTAAAATTGTTACTTACATTTTTGTTAAACATAATACTTGCTATTTTATAGCTGAATACTAAACTGATCATCGCTGCTGTTAGACTCTCTATTACATCATTGATATCCATTGAGGCAATTAACAGGTATAATAACTATATTGGAATCAGTATTGTAAAGTTTTTATTAAAAGAAAGAAACTATAACAACTAATCCGTTTGCGATGTCATAAATAGTTTATAGCGAATTGTTTTGTCGTTGTAAGCGTAAAGGATAATCTACAATGTGCTCTTTGCTTCCTGTTTCTTGCTTTTTGCCTTTTGTCAATCTTTGGTTATGTCGCGTAATGCGATGTTTGTTCGTTCTGTCATCCAAGATAAAAGTTGACGAACTTCGGAAGAGACAAGAAACACGATTGTCGGTAAAACAATGCGTGGAAAAGCAAAGAGGCGAAATGCAAAGAGCAAGAAACAGAAAGCAAAGAGCACATTATAGATTAGCCTTTAGTCTCGAAATTTACCTGGGGTATCAGAATACTACAGCAGAATATAAACGTCGGTATAAAGTGTATCCATCTGTCGCAAAGTCTACGGTACGGCCATAAACCCGATATGGTCATATAAGTTCTAAGGATTCGATAATACCGACTTTCCCAAATGTCTTTCTTGTCTGTCATTTTGCGGAACACTAACATTACGGGCTATCAACAATTCCTTGTGGACGTTTGTCCGTGCAGTGAATTACAGAAGCTTACTTATTGATTCCTTCTGACACAGCAATAGCACAGTAATTGCGCTTGGGAGTAATTGCGCTATTATTTGTGACCGTATAAACCCTTTCTCTCTCGCGTTTATAAAGTCCTTTTATCATTTCTCTTAGAAGATCGTATTAGCTTTATTTTCCTGTAACAGTACAGTATAATATTCGCCAAACCATTTTGCGAGCGTGACATTTGACGGACGCATCGAACGATCTTGTTCACTTTGTTCTTGGAAATAGATGTATATTTCTTTTAAACAATCGGTGAAAAGAAATAGAAACAGCGACTGTGAGAACGTCCAAAATTTATAAAATATTGGATTTAAATAAAGCTGATTTGTGTAAGATGTGAACAAAAATATGAATTGCGGATTATAAAATTTATATTATAGTTATTAAAGGTAAACTCGTTACAGAAAAGATAAAAAAAGAAATGCACTGAAAAAAAATTCTTGGTAAATCTGTGAGATTTATTTAGTATACTTTCTTTTGAAGTATTTGATTATTATTACCTATTATAATAATAATAACAAAACATTTTGTAATAATTATAAACATTTGTATAATAATTATAAAAGAGCAAATTTTGTTTAGTCGAGCCAACTAAATTATGTAATACTTATTATATACGTTTAATTGAAACTATTTCACCAAGGTGCTTGGTAACGTTAACCAAGCCTGGATTTTTATAACCAAGCCTTTCTTTCAGTGTGTACACTGAAAAAAAATTCTTGGTAAACTTGTGAGATGCATTTAGTAATACTTTTTTTGAAGTATTTGATTATTATTACCGATTATAATAATAATAACACAAAACATTTTGTAATAATTAAAAACATTTGTAATAATTATAAAAGAGTAAATTTTGTTTAGTTGAGCCAACTAAATTATGTAACACTTATTATACGTTCAGTTAAAACTATTTCACCAAGCCGGCTTGGTGAAAGAATAGCAACTAAACGTATAATAAGTGTTACATAATTTAGTTGGCTCAATTAAACAAAATTTACTCTTTTATAATTATTACAAAATATTTTGTTATTATTATTATAATCGGTAATAATAATCAAATACTTCAAAAAAAGTATTACTAAATGCATCTCACAAGTTTACCAAAAATTTTTTTTTCAGTGTACAATTGTATTATACTGAAATATGTTCTATATGCAGTGGCGGCATTATTGTTTTAATCGACGGTAACTCAAGATGGTAACTAGAAAAAAATTAGCATAAATGATATATTTAAATAAATTCTCTTTGATGAATGATTGAAGTTATTATAAAAAGTTTAATTAAAATTTCTACATTCTTTTAAAAATGTTTGGCACGAAGTAACGACATTAGAAGTAGATATTTGATTTTTTGCACATTTTGAAATTTCTACGTTTAAGGCTGAAAAATGTTAGGTAGGACAACATGATGGGAGGAGTTGGGAAGGATTGAAAGGAGGTTGTGTCACGAATACTATGGATTACAAACGCGGCGCGGCATGGCGCGGCGCGGGTGAGATATCAAGTGAGACGTTACACAGATTTAATACATTGTGTGTACATATACAATATATATAAATGTATGTAGACGGTACGCCGGACGGCGGAAAGAGGCTGTGGGAAAGATAGCGTCCGCTATGCGGGATCTCCCGTTGCCGTGTTTACGAGGATGCCCCCTCGGCGGCTCTAGACCTCGCGGCCAACCTTCGTCCTCCTTTATCACCGGTCTCGGATTAGCCGCCGACGTGGGTCGCAGATTCACCGATTTCGATCTAAACTCGATTACGTAGAGATGGATCGATTGAAGAGATATTTATGTGGGTGCCCACGTTGAGAAGCGTTTTCCGTGCCGTTAATCGTCCTCATTGTGCGTATAGTTTTCGAACATGGAGGAAAGTGGATAGTATTTTGAATTATACTTATTATTCCAGAGTTGTTGATGTTTCAGTGTGTTGATCGAAAATTATTGATTTTACAATGGTCAAAAAGTGTATCCATGAATTTTGCGCCATTGTTCCAGAAACTTTCTGTATAGATTTTAGTTAGTAAAATATATAATAGCGAATTCGGTTGGGCGCACTAATGTGCACTGCTGCACATTAAAACTGTCGTACACAAATCGACGTTTTGTTCAATATAAATACGTATATAAACGGATTAAACCGCAAAATCCTCAATACACTTTATTGTGCTATTTGGTAAAATGTATATTGGGCATTTTATTATTTGAGATATTTACATTTCACTTTTACACTCAGGGTAGATCAGTGTACAACAACTTTAATGTGCATCAGTGTGCACTAGTGTATCCAACCGAATTTGCTATAAGATTTTAACGGTTGTTGTTAATGATATCAAACTCTAAGTTAAGTGATAATAAATTGTTATTTCAAACTACACTGTTGGAAAATTTGTGTACTTTCGTGAAAAAATCTGCTGGTTAAAGATTTTGTGTTAAGTAATCAACACATTCATGTGTAAATTTAACACATGTCTGCTATGTTAACTGAACTTATAAACAAATATAAAATGTAAAATTATTAAAATGATTTAAAAAATGTGTTAAAGTAACACAATTTTTGCAAGTATTTTTATTAAATGTGTTAAAATTTACAGAAAAAGGATGTTGATACTCTATAACAGGAGTGGGGATGACTGTGCATCATTATTATTATCATTCGTTGTGTTATTTTATAATTCTCGACGCGTCTCGACACGTCTTCACGTGTTTCCCTCGCTTTGTTATAATAGAAGTTCCAGTAGCGCTGCTCGAGCACATTCGACTCGAGTGATTCGAGTAGTCTATAGTTGTTGTGCAGTCTTCAAAACTTTCTGTAACCTAACTTAATCTACCTCCGCCAGCTTTCGTGTTCTCTGATCAGGAGATAAGAGTGGTAAGTTCATCATGTGGCAATATACTAAACTTAAAATATGTTTATCAATTGTGTATAGAAGAAAATATATCCAGACAACACGATGTCCAAAATCAGGACATAAGACGTCTTATAAGACATCTTCTATACACAATTGATAAACACAGATTTTAAGTTTAGTATATTACCACATGATGAACTTACCACTCTTATCTTCTGATTTTAGGCGACAAAGCTACGATCAGAGAACACGATAGCTGGCGGAGGTAGATTAGGTTAGGTTACAGAAAAATGAAATGTTACATTAACATAAATCTTTTGTTAAAAAATGAAATTTTTAACAAATAAATAGTGTGTGTAACGTTTACATATTATATCAATCAAAAATTTGAGTTGCTACATTTGTAAAATGTAAATAGAACATTTCTCTTATATGTTAATTTTATCATAAAAATTATGTTAATTATACACACAATTATCTTCAAATTACGATCAAGATTACATACCTTTTTTGTTAAAATATTAACATAATATCAGTGTTACCATTTAACACATCCACATTATGTTAAATTAACACAAAAATTTGAGTGGACCGTTTGGGACATGTGATTTATGTTAATTTTAACACATATTTTCCAACTGTACATATGACCATATGATGTAACTTTGTCATTTAAAGCGAGCAAAAATTGTTCATTAATAATTGTTTAAAATTGTCGCTATATTCGATCTCTTATCATTCACATACAGCTAAATTTCTAACTTATTTAACTTTACCTGCAACTTATTCGATTTTTCATCAGTTTCGTCTTTTCAAAATCGATATTTTTGATATATTGATATAAAATAATGTGGATTCAGTTGATTATTTTTTAATACTATAAAGTACAAACGTTGCAAAAATATAAAAAAAAGATTGTATATTTTTTTCAGGATGGAGACTTTTCAAGAAGCCGGTGTTCAAATGCTGAAGGAATTCAGAGCTTTGTTGCAGCACTCGCCACTACCGCTTCCTGGTACTCGTCTGCTTCAGCTCTTGGCGCTCAATATGTTCGCGATCGAGACCACGCAGCTGAAGGGTAAGTCGAAATTTATTAGAATTTTTCGCCTCTTTTAATATCGTGAATAATCTTGTTTACATTTATAAAATATTGCGGCGTATTAATTGTACGATATTTTAATTATCGTTATCATATCAGATAATTTATTAAAATGATAGCTTACAATTGTTTTCGTTGCATATATATCGGTTTAAAAGATTTACAATATTTTCGGTTAATTTTATTCTATCGACTAAAGGAATTGAGTTAGTAAAAGAATATTGCAATGTTTTTGAAAAAAAGAAAATAGAATAAAAGTAATCTTTAAAAATTTAATGTAACTAAGGCTCAATGATGTAAAATCTAAAGAAATTAGGAGGAAGCCAAGTATGAGCCAACGCCGATATTGGGGCGCACAAAATTATTGTTTATTGATCAAAAATAATTTACAAATATTATAGACAAATATTCGACTCAAATTTGAATCCTCTCCAGTGTACAATAATAAATAATAAATGAATATAAATAATATAAATAATGAATATAAAAATAATGAATATAAATAAATAATAAATAATAAATGAAAACTTAAAAACTAAAGATATAGAAAGATGAAATAAAATGAAAATCACACATTTCCACGACATATGAAATATTAAAAGATGAGTCAAAGGAAATGAATAAACTGAAAAGTTGCAGAGAATTAATATGAAAGGCAAAGAATTAGAAATGAAATCAAATTAAGACTGTATCAATTGAGTAGGGAGGAATGTGGTGACACCACAGTGATGATAATATGAATGTGATCTCTATTTCGAATTTGGAGTAGGAAACTTCTTAAATATATTAAAATTTATGTAAGGTAATTTAACATCTTTTATATATATAATACATATTTTCTTGCGTTAATATTACCTACATTTAAAATTAAGTCTGTATTTTATGCCGAGATAATTTGCGACGCGCGATCGTGTTATCATTTCGTGCGCACATAAGATTACATAGATTTACATTTTTTGTAAAGATATGTATCGTTCTTTTGGTTATTAAATAATTTCCGTATTCGAGACTTTATTTACGACAGAATAAAATTAACTGGTAAACGGTTGTACCCGTTACTAATGTAAATTCCTTTCGCGAATTTTTTTTAGATTACTAAATGCAACTTGGACTAGAAAATGTATTATCTCGCCAGAAAATGAAATACTCGCAAAGTCGAGCCGGTCATCATTCATTTTAAATGCATACATTATGCATAATGCAGATGTTTAACGCGTATATAAATTCTATCGACTTCGACAAAATTGCGAGTATATATTTCCATGCGCTACTTCGTGCAGCTTAAACCTAGAAAACTTGACTTCAAGTTCACACAGAACATTTCCATTTGTGTTTGATTAAGAAATTTTAATTCTATATTAAGCTGTGTGTGTGTGTGAAGCTCTCCTTAGAAAAATTCTAAAATAAAGTATATTAATTTTGAAGTACAATATTTTAATCGGTCAGAAGTATACTAATTGTAGAGAGTATATTAATTAGAAGATTTATTAGATGTCATACGTCTCGAGGTTGAGAAATTTTTTGCTGCAATTTTGCTAGGGTCAATTTCTGTCACGAGATGCATTCTATTGGGATGACTCGTTTTCCGCTTTAGCTTGTCATCGACAACCGTGGTACAAAGGTATATCCGGTTCGGGTAGATGTTTCTCTCGCTTCGACAATGACTCATGGCTGCTCGTCCAACAGAGCACGAGTACCATGACAGCAACGAGCGTTCCCTGAGTTTTTGCACCTGCGTGCAGGTGCTAGTCCTATATAATTATCACTAATTTCTATACGAGAGCGAAACCCCGTTCGCTTGAGGTTTCGCTCTTCTCAGAATGGAACCTAGCCTGAGTCATCAAGGCGCATTCTATCTCTTGCTGCTCTATTTCCGAGATAAAACTGTCCGCTCGAACCCTTTGCACCTGCTCGGACGCTTCTCCGCCCGAGTTTAACTGCGCAAAGTTGCGCCCCAAGTGGTTGATGTTTTTTACCGCGGTGATAACGCGAATTTAGTAATATCGCCTTTTGGACTTCGTATAATATGTATAAGTTGATCTTTAGACCGCGAAAAGTAACGAGGAGAATATATACTCGCATTTTGAAGCACGTTGAATTCATAATATGTATTACTATATTATATAGACTTTAGATCGATATCGTTGGCTTTTATCTTTTTGTGATATTTATTGTTATTTATAGTACTGAATGGATCTGATGGATCTAATAAATTTTGATAGATCCTTCGTATGCTCACAAATAACTTAAATAATAAAGGGAAGAAGATTATAATTGCCAATCGGAAATCCATTTACCGATACCAATAATAGAGAATGGCGAAGACTTTACCGTACCGAAGAAAAGTCGGCTTAGAACGAACACGGGTTTCCGAACAATATTACGGTATTTTAGTATTTGAATCTTTAAGCAGGCGTTACGATCACGTGCGGACTACACCTGCAACCTCGCAATATTGCACGTGCGTTAATCTTTAGTGGCTTCCTTCTAGCATATAAGCTTCGCGGTTGAATACTTCGGATGACACGATGACAGTCATGCGCGAAATTTTCCGCGTCCACGATAATAGATTGTAATCGTACCTTGCATCGATTATTTCGATCAAAAGGGAAAGTTCTTTGCGAAACTCGTGTAGGTCTTCCTTGAGAATTTATTTATTAATGCATAATCGAAATGTTTTAGAATTTTTTCGTATTTAAAACATATTCGGAAACTTTATGATATTCTTAAGGTTGGATCGATAAAATGTGTCCGTTTCTTCCCGGCTCAAATCGCATACCTGCCTATCGAGAATCCTTTTGATGAGACGACCTTGTCTTCGGTGTAACGATGATCCTCCATCAGCCAGTCAGTAATTGAAAAATCGTAAACACTGTCGGTAATGGACCATTGAGTTTATGCAACCGTGTCGACACTGTCTGCGGTTGTCTGTCGAGGAATGTCAGGTCCCGCCTTCATCATCCTTAAACCACCGCGACACATCCCTGCGGTTTGCTCCCCCGATTCGGCTCTCTCTTTACGTATGGACGTTGCCGATCTCGAAGCGAGCATACGGCACGTCTCTGTGACGTCTTATTTTATATACGAAAAGCGCGATGAAGATGTAACGCAAAAATGAAACGTTAAAAGAGAGCGGAAAAGTATAATATTTGAAAAATTTTTTAATTTAGGTAAATGACTTGTCACTTAATCTTTTAGACCGTTATTACTCTTAGCGTCCTTTGATAGAGTTATTTTATTAATTCATCTTTGTTAGGCACGTGGTAATTCCGTGAAAAATATGATCGACGCGTAAGGCGAAATCGGGAGCGAAGGAAGTGAATGATTCGATCTCGGAGTGACTATTTCACTGCGAGAAGATTGCTCCATCGAAAGGGGTAAACGACCTTCTTCATCCGCAGGTATATGCCTCCCTTCACCGAAGTAGGATCCAATTACCAATGAAGCACAGGATCTAAGAAACCATCCTCGCCAGTGGATTATAGGATAGTCACTCCCGTAATCGTCGCCTTCGACGTTTCATTCGTCTTTCGATTGCGGCTTGCTTTCGCCCTCTTGCTCTACACCTACCTCGCACTATCGACGATTTACCCTCTCGCGCGAACACGTTCCCTCGACCGGTGATGCGTGCTTTCTTTCACGTTTATATTACGTGTAATAGGCGTCGTCGACAGAAATCTTCGGAAATTTCTTAGCTGCACATTTGAATCTTTAAATGATACCATAAATGTTATCTATACGGTTCTCGGAATATTTATCGGGAAACTCCGCTAGATCATTTCGCGCGGGCAGCACGGTGCACGCGTATGCGAGGAACGAATGCAGAGTCCGGGGGACCCCGGGGCCACCGAAGAATCGCATAAAGCCAAGGCTAATGTCCCTAATGTCTATAATCTTGGATCATCTGCATCCGAGCTACGGTCTGGCTTGGTCTCGCGTATCTTAAATCCTTTCACGTACTACTACCTGCCCTACTGGAACACCTATAAATACGGGTACACACTCGCTTTCCCGCCCATCGGTGTTATTAAATTGTTTCATTGTTTTATCCTTCTCCTTCCTTTTGCGTTTCGCGCTTGATTGGTCATGCTTCCGTTTATCGTTATAGATTTATTCGGTATAATCGAAATTTTCGGTTTGAGTATTTTAAGCCTACTTTGTTTTAAAGAGATTCTTTGAGAGATTGGAGCAATATGTCTCCTCGCATAAAAGATGAAAATAAAATTCTTTAACCTGTCAAGTTGTTCCAGTCCACCTTATCTTAAATAGCCCTTGGAATTTAAATGATTATTTAGTGTACTCCAATGTCGGGGGCGAATCTCGTTTGGGGATTGTAAAGTACATCGAAGGACAGCAAACTGTCACGCGGATTTAGGATTCGCCATGTAATTCCGATAAAAAAAATGTCGCGATACGCCACGCGCGCGTGCCCGAGTCCGAAGTTATTTTCACCGGACGGTGTTTCGCGGATGGGGCAACCGTGGGCACACGGCGAAGGGAATCGCTTCTCGGAAAGTCGAGCCGAGCCAAGCCGAGCGGGAGAGGCTCGTTGGCATAAATTATCGAAAAGTACAGCCCTCGAAAATCCAGCTCTTCCCTCGTGTGTGCGCACTCGCCTTTAAAATTGCCTCCCTAAAATATGAGAATTATTGCCCGTGGCTTCGTTCTGTCTCGCTCGCGACTTGTGTTACTCTTGCGTTTCTTATTTTTCGAGCGTCTTTCCTTTCTACGGCGGGATCCACACGCAGCCATCGGCATTGCTATCGCGAGAGCGAGAGAGAAAGAGTCTCGCGTTTCGCTGTTACACCATCTCGGTCACGAATGCGCACACCGCGAGCGCACTTTGTTTTGATCTTTTTTTCCAGCGAAGAAAATATTTCTTTGCACGGCCAATTCGTAAGAGTAAATCAGCTGGCAAAAAACGAGCCTTTCAATATCTCCCTTTCTTCCTCCTCGAGCTCTCCGCGCAGTGCGTACGTGCGTGCGTGCATGCATGCATGCGTGCGCTCGTCCACGCCTGCGTGCGATCCTTTCGCGTGGCCAGTCGCGGTTCATTGACCTTTGAACTTTCTAACCGCCTGGAGGCGACCACGGTGTCCGAATATCGTCCTGTCATTCCTGGATATGGGTCCTGCCGTCTGACGCGACGCGTCGTCCTGGGATTCGAATTAATTTAGTCAACTCGCCGAACAGTGACTATTATTCATGTCTCCGGAAATAGCATTTTCGCATCAAATATCCCCTGCCACGTTTATAAGAGATGATACTTTTTATTCTTTTTGTGTTTCTCTAGTATTTTTCAGTTTATTACAAATGATTATATAATAAAAGTATATTGTGTCGCTTAAATATATAGAATGATCAGTTTCTTTTTGTATTTTTTTCTTATGAAATCCTGGATTGCCTAAAATTTTCTAACTTGATCCTTTCTTAGGGAAAATAGTCTATTTATGAGTTAGGGGAGAATAATTTTTCTAATATGAAAATAGTTTTAAATAAATTAAGTAGAACAATAAAACTCTCTTTTTTCTGCTTATCAGGAAATAAAAATCTATATATCAAATTTTGAGAGACATGGAAGAGATATGGAGTTATAAGCCGATTAATCTGTTTTTTTATAATTTCAGTCATTTCGATATCTGCGCGAAAGATGAGATTATTGCGTGATAAATCCTCAAGTTTTGATGTTATCGCTATATATTTCGCTTCGGAGAAAATGTCAATCTTCGCATAAGGGTACTTAAAAAGTACCCTTACCTCCGGTTTCTTTGGCGAATTATTTTCGCGGAGACGATCTCAAGACGGTCTTCATGTTCCTACGCAAGAGATCAGCGCGGAGCTGTTTTGCGAGTTTTTGCGAGTTCATTTCCCGCAAATAATTTATAGTCTGGCAAAGACGATTAGCAGAACGAGGCTCTACTAATCTGCCCGGCAGCGATGCAAGAGGACGCGTGCAAATGCATCGTATTGTCGGTTATGCGTCCTTCTACAGTCGCGTTTAATGACTTCCGGTGATAGCGAACTAACGAAATTTCTTCATACGCTCGTAACGGTAATATTTTAAGAGCCTGCACGGCATTACAAAATGCGCAGATTCGGTCTGAAGAACAACCGCGATTAATATGATATTTCACCATTCGCTTCCTCATGATGTCTCGCGAGAGTAGTACAAACCCGCTACAAAAGAGGGGCTAATCTTGCTGAGAATTCGGCGGCAGGTGTAATAGGAGATCTTAGTTCTCTAGGGACGATACTCTCGTCAGACCCGATGCCGCGACGTTTGTCATTTTCACACTTGCCGCGCCGTGACGTGACTCCTCTCACGAAAATTGGCTGTTGCTTACGCGCGAGTCAACGGGGCACGACACGCGAGTCGGAGGTTGCGCACCTCTGTTCGCCCCCGTTCTCGTACCGCACGTCGCCGGAGATAGATGAGGGACTCTATCTTCGGCGCGGAACCAGTTACGGCTTGACGAGCTGTGTGTTTCACGTAATGCCTCGCGATCTTATCGTCCTATTAATAATAAACCGCGAACGGCGTTACACGTCGTGCTCGCTGGAAGTGACCGGGTAGATGCCTGCCGCCGCTGTTGCTGCTGTTGCTGCTGCTGCTGCTGGGTGCTTACCGTGGCCCGTTGCTTATTCGTAATCGATTGGCCGCATTTCCCCGCTCTCTCGATATTCGATTTTTATGTATTAAGAGACCAAACTGGATTATTCCTACTATATGCTTCTGTATGCGTGCACGCGGTTTGAAGACGTCGGGATTTTTAAAAAAAATATTAGGACAATATAGTTAGGGATGATCGTAAATGGTGCCGGTGAGATAAAGTATTGATATACATATGTCGCCTTGGCCGCATGTCGTAATTTCTTTAGTGGGAATTGACCACACACTGAATTATTCATATATTACTTTTACATTAATTATAACTTTAGGAATTTTTTTCGCACTATTTGAATAAATCAGTTTTCAAGCATTTACATTCGTTTATTGGCTGTTTAATCGTTGTGTGTTCTTCAACTCCTCTAGTCCTTGAACGTTTATTTATTCGGAAAAAAGTCAGTGGTGTCGGAAAGGGTAGCCCGCGGCTATGTGAATCTAAACGCAATATTTGCGATGTTAAAATTCCTTTCGAAAACGAAAGTTTCTTTTTTTGCGAATGGTCATTAATTGTTTGTTGTTATGAGAATATACAATCGGTATAATTGATGTGAAGCATCGTCCGCGGTTTAGCGCAAAAAGAATGCGATCTCCTCGTAAGAGAGCTTTTGCGGTTCATACCAATGACCACTGATGATACTTCTTATCTTCCGTTTGTCGCTGGCTATTTGGCATTCTGAACGAGCGACTGCATCGTTAGGCCATCTCGTTGCGTTCCGTCGTTTGCGATCGCGAGAGCATGCGTTAATCCGCATCGACGCGAAGAGGCGCGGCTGACGGCCGGTTCCTCAGCCGGTCGTTCAGGATGTTTGTCAAGCATAAATCGTAACAAGAAAAGAAAAGAGGGTCTTTTCCGGGTGAATGCCGATTGCCCGGTCATGTTGATTTTGCGTGAACTTAATCGACAGTTGAGAATAAAATCATCAAGATTGAGTTGAAGAAATTGAACCGGACTGCGAACCGTAAACAGCGCGATGTTGCAAGAGGCGCAATTTGCCTTTTTTCTGAATTTAACACGATGTCTCCTTTATCTCTGATATAAGAGATTTATGTGCGCGACGGGGATAGTCGGAATTAATCGCAATCGGCGAGAAGGCCGGCTGATTCGCGGCCTTTAAAGGAAAGTTCGCGGGTGGTTAATTAATTAGGCGGATAACGGAGGTTTCGTGGCTTCTCCAATTAAGCGCAATGTGTGCCGCGTTCCGTTAGTTTCGCTAATTAGATAGGTTCTTTCGCGCGAATAGCAGCTTCTTCCTCTCTCTCATCTTCTTCTCTATTTGGGGGAGTATGTACAGCGTACAAAAGTGTTCGGCCTTGCCGCGCGAGCATAACATTCCTCATTCTGACGTCGTTGCGGCCAATTATGGACTTTTATAATTTTAAGCGAGTGGTTTTAGCCTCATCCGATGGCTCTCGGTCGAGAGCTTGCTTACCAACTATCATTCTTCCACCGGTGGTACACCAGTCCAAGTCATTAAGTGATAAACGCTCGACTCCCGCTGGTGGCCGAGACCTCTCCTCTTCGGGGCCGAACTCTCTGGGTGTACACGCGGTTATACGAGCGGATGATCGATGCGCTCCGCCACGGCACAAAAATCAATACCAAGCCGCGTTTTTACGTGTCTGGCAAGGTCTGGTAGCGGTCTCTTGTAATACGTAGATGATAATAAGAAGATCTTTCTAGACGAAAGATCTTCGAGAGGGGTCAGCTGCTCGCGTACCGAATATTAATTTGAATATTATGCTTATTAAAAGCAATGAAATAGCTGCAGGATCGGGGGAAGCGTCCTGTTTTCTGGGGAATCCTTTCACGTCCGCGGGAAAAGATACGCCGTCCAATTTCGACGACGGCTTCCCGCGCGATTACGCGGTCCGGTTGTAACGGGCGAGTGCAGCGGCGGATTAATACGATAGCAGGGCGAAGAGCGCGACGGGGGCAGGTAGGAATTGCATGTTATAGGTAATTGGCAATTTCTGTAACGCGATCCCGCTACCACCTGTCCGGCGCGCGGCGGCCGGGAGAGTTTGAGACTGCTAGCGGGTGTTTGAGACTGCTGCTGTTGCTGCTGCTACGGCAACGGTCGGTGGGTGCACCGATTATGGGTGCACCGCGCAAGGACGGAGAAAACTGCCGGCTGGCTGGCCGGCCGACAGATCGGTATTCCTCTCGACACACGTAATAACGCTAACACGTCTCGACGCGCCCGTGAATTTATGTAGGCACGCCGAGTGCTCTCCTCGAGTACCGGCCGCCAACCTCGGAGTACTCCGGGGTACTTCGGAGCCAGCTGCTGCTCCGTCGCGGAAGAATCTCCTCGAGCGCGGATACACGTGCGAGAAGCGATCTTCCTTAACCCTTTCGCCACCAGCGTCTTATAGGAACTTAGCATAATCAGTGGAAACACACGCATCCCTACATCCTTATTAAAATTTTAATGAGGACTATCATACGCGAAAATTCATTCTGTCTATCAAGTAGCGGACGTAACATAAACAGATATTGAGACGGTATTCATTACTTACGCATAATATATTTTAAAGCACTTTTGCGTCTAGGCTCTCGCGATTACGTATACGGTCGTCACTTTATTTCGCGTTTAAAGCCCACGTTATTTTAAATTTAAACCTCGAAATTAAGAATACTTTATGTAAAGATAATGTACACGAAATACGATGTCCGAAGGGAGGAATTTATGAACACGATCGGAAGGAGTCGTTATTAGTCTCGCGTTTAACGTATACAGATTACCGGGAAGGAGGTAAGCGCTTCCAGACAACGGAGTCATCGCAGCCTTGTGTAATCTGTAACGACGGCTGTAATCTCCCTCCGCCGATCCCATTCCGCGCGCGCGGCGCGCAAATAGATTGGCGCCCCTGAAAAAAATCTCAGTAATATCGGAGAAAAAACGTCATTACCGGCGAGGTCGTAATATCGAATGTGTGTTGCGCGCTTTGGGTTTCTTCGGAGGCGCAGAATCGCCGCCGCCGCCGCCGTCGTCGCCGGACGAAGCGAGCGGGCGAGTCCGAGAGGGTGTCGGGGAGGCTCTCGCTCGCTGAGAGGGCTATTATTAAAATTGATGTTGCAATGGCAATAAGCGGAATTGCTGGGTATTAAATTAAATTATTTTAATGTGGCAGCAAGGGCGCGGGAGCGGGAAAGCGGGGCGGAGGGTTGGATGGACGATCGCTCGGCGGAGGTGCGGCTTGTAATATCCACTGCGCGGGCTGTAAGATTGAACGTACCGCGGCGTGGAAAGTGCAACAATTTTGTACATTTTGATACGCGGCGACCCTTACGACCCGTAACGACGCGCGGAGAGACCTCGCGAACCTCGAAACATTTGAGGATCGTTTAACTCTTTCCTTCGGTCTTCAGAAATCGCTGGAGCCTTTTATTCTTCTTAACGGGATTACGTCATGTCTCTTTCTCTTGTGTAATGTTAAATTAATAGAAAATTGTCGATTATTTGGTAGCAATGCTTCGCAAATTATCTCGGACAATCAAAAGCCTATCGCGATACCTTGCTGTCTTTTGCCGGATCTCCTTTTTCGCTTTGGTCGCGCTCAAGTATTAATCGACGAAGAACAAACAGCCCGGTCGGCTCGCCGATGTGTTTGCGCCGTGTGCTCTTTGCGCACACAAGCTCCGCGAAGCGAAACGGATTCTCGCCCTTGGGAGAGAGAGAGAGATCTTTTTCAGGAACGTGCGCCGTTGAACATCGGCGACCAACTCTACCTCGGCGCCTGCCTGAACGCTAGCCCTCTGTTTGCCCGAGAGGCGCGAATCACGACTCCCCAGTGTCAATATGTCAGCGCGGATATTTCATCCTCGGTGCGGCCGGCGCGGCGGCGGCACGCCTCTTTCACGCCACTTTCGTGCGCGTTACATCGCACTTCGATACTTTTACGCCGACCGCATAAATTCTGTTTGCCGCCTGCTTTCGCACTTTCCGTTTCTTCGGAACTCGATTTTCGAACTTTTCTACCTTCGCACATTCAAGTTATTCTGGAAATCTTAGAGAAAATCTATCGGCGATCTTACGTTATTCGGTATACGAAGCTGTCGAGCGAAGTAAGGCAGAAATAGAATAAAATTAGATAGACTCGTTAAAGTAACTCTTTGTCCATTCTTCTGTAAAGTATTTTTATGTATAAATTAAATGAATACATTTTTGAAGTATATATTGCCTCATTTCTCTAAATCCTAATTAGCTAATTTTATCAATATATACTTCAAATGTATTGCCTCATTTCTCTAAATCCTAATTAGCTAATTTTATTCTGGTTCTTATCCATTTCTTAAAGCAACAGTCGAGTATTCTAATTGACTTGTCTAATTAATGTTATTTCATTTTTCTCTAACGATGGTGATTAAAGGTTATTTCGCTTTATTTCTGTCATCCGGTTGTGTTGAACTGATCATTCGTGTCATCTCAAACCATCTCGATAATGATGGTATTTAGGAGAGGATGCTGAAAAGGATATCGCAAGTGATGAAGCAAGAGTTCTTGATCTGGACATTAAAGTCAACAAGGGACTTCCGTAGATGATTTATGTTTTGATCGATGTCAGACAAGCAGTCCGTTTAATTTGCTCGAATTTCTTGCTGCGTGTCTACGTCAATCGTTACGTCCCTCACGTCATCGAACGAACTTGAAAGAAATAGCTTGGACGAATTACCGGGACGAATGGGATGCGAAAGACGACTGTATTCCACGTTAAGTATGGTTAGTGCAAAAGAACGATCGAGCGATGTTTGTCCACGTAGTTGAAGTTTCTCTTCTTTTCTGTCGTTTTGCGTCCGTTGCTTTCCCTTCGATAAGGTCTATACTATTGGTACGTGAATCGATTTCCGATCGGACGACTTCCACTCGCACGGACGATAAACTATTCTCGCGTAAGATCGCGACGTCATGAATTATTCCTTCGAATGACTGCCGAAGTCGAGCAGATTTCAGGGACGACCTCGTCGTCTCGTTGAAGAAGGATTGAAGGACGCGAGAGAGAGACGAGGGTGACGGATGAGATCGTTCTACCGTACAAAACTCGCGGATGCTGATGGGAATCGATAATATCTGCTATCTGTATCGTCTAATGGTATTTGCATTTTTTAGTGCTTGAACGTTACAATTGATTTGAAATTGACTTAATCGGCGAATAAAGAATATCCACTACTTTTATTTTAAGTTTAGGATAAAGATAAGGAATAATCTTTAAACATGTAAACTTAATTCTTACTATAAGTTTTATAGAAAAAAGATGAGTGTAGCTTTCTTTTAGATAACTATATTACGCAACCTGTTCTTCATCGTAGCATAATTTCGCGATCGTCCTTGGTAGAAAAGGAGCTCAGTGGCTTACGAAATCTTCCTGCAAATATTGCCGAAGGATATATTGTCGTCGGCGTCGTCGTCGTTGTTGTCGCAATGTTGTAATGGATGGGCGCGGTTACGGGCCAAGAAGAGGAGTCGTCAGTCGTTGTGGTCGATGCGACTGCCGCCGTACAGTGGAGAGGATAAAAAGAGAGGATATCCCTCGGGCGGTCGTCCTTGCCCTCGCCGGTCGGCCCACGTCAAGGCCATCTTGCTTCGGGCGCAATGCACCCGTCGCTGCTGCTGCTGCTGCTGCTGCACTTTCCCCGTCTCTCTCTCCCTTCGGCTCCGAGCTCGTCTAATGCACCATGCGTCGTCGCTCCACTTCAGCTACCCTGTGCTGCGGAGGCTGTATACAGACTCGGCCGTTTCTCTCCCTTCTCGTCGATCTGCCGCTCAATTCGCGGGTAGACAGGTTACACAGTTACAGCCATCTCTATCCCTTTCTTTATCCGCCTTCCGTGCTACCCGCGTGTCCTGCGTCTCCGCGACTCCTCTTCGCCTTTGAGCTCCCTCGCGACCTCCGGTGCTATCGTTGCGATCGACGCGAAATGCACCTCTCTTTTTTTTTCTTATCCCGTTAACCCTCGCCCTCTTCTCTCTCCCTCTTTATCCGCTTCCCCCGCTTTGTCGCTATAAATATCCGGCGAGACGTTATTTTTAACTCGGCGCTTCGTCGACATACGCTCGTGCCGAGTGGTGATGGAAGCCACGTCAAACGGATGTGAGATCGCGAGATTTATATCGAATCATTGGCGATCTGATAACCTAACTTGATGTATCTTTAACTTATTGGTAACTTTTCTCCAATTTAGTATATAGGCAAATCTTTTGATAATACTTCACTGCTACAACAATCGTATGCAAATCATATTTACATTTTATTAAATTGTGAAGAATCTTCTTAACTACGAGTGCGATTTAAATGGAAAAAAATCACCCTTATGAAAATGTAAATAATATCACAGAACGTAGTACGTATTCGTATAATTTGGAAGTTACCCTTACAATATTAGAATTCCATATAATTTTATAAGCATTGAGCTATTGTGTAAAAGAACGAAATTAAACTTTCTTACCTTAAACGGTATATCTGACCATTTTTTGGTACCGATATCGGTGGCTTTTATGATTTCCTAACCCTCTTGGGGGCTATCGACGTCTTTTGGACTCCTGTGTTGTTTAAGTTGGGGTCGGTCGGCATTTCTCTCGCGCCCCGTATTGCCTCCGCTTCTCGTGCGATCTTCTCTTTCTACTTCTCGCCATCGCTTCTGTCTCCCTCCGGCAGTTTTGCCGCTTTTTCTGCCTTCTCTTCCCGCAATGTTCTCTGGAGCATGACGCCGGCCGTTGATTAGACCCTCTCCTCGCTCTCTTCCACTCTCCCCTGTTCCCAGTCAACCCCTCCTCGCTTACCTTCCGCGCTTCTGCCTCGCTCCTTTTTATCGTGACTGCGTGACCTTGCCAAGGTCGGGTGAACGAACAGCAGTAGCTGCAGCAGAGGTGACGTTGACGATGCCAGCGTTAGATCGGAACGCTCAAGCGATAAAACAATCTATACATCATATACATATAAGATGTATGCATGTAGCATGTATGAAGTGTTTCAATATAGACGTGTCGAAATTTAATTGCAGATTCTTCAATTGATGCGTAGTGAAATTTCTCTTAACAAAAATGTTAACAAAAATGCAGTGAAATTCTTGATTTTTTTTTTATAACCTCGATATCAAAATTTGGAAAACTCAACAATCGCCGAAGTTCGATGAACCCGACTTTTGTCCACAACAATGCGCAGCAACGCGATCTTGGAAATTGAAATTCTACGTAAAGCAAGTTACAGTGATAAAACGAGCGTTCGCCAAAGGCTGGTCGCGTTCCATTCGTCTCGACGGTTTATTGGCCGCGAATCAAAAGTCAGTTCAGCCTGACTCGCTGTTCATTTCCTGCCCTTCTAATCACGCGCGTGGTCTCGCGACCGCTCGGGACGAGATTGCCTAACGAGTGCGGCAATTCTGTGCTTTCGTTCCTTCGTTAAGCCGACAAATTGACGATCGTTCCGCAGGTAGCGTCGCGACTAATTCGGTCCGGCTATTAAAACTCACTTCCTCCGCTTGATTGCGTATCACGAAACGTATCACGACGCCAGGTAATAATCGCGCCGAAGAAAATCTCGTGCGCTTCGTTAATACCGTTTCGTAGGCGCACACCTCCTTTTTGTCCTTATCGCTAGGATGGAACTTAACGGTGACGCTAATGATATCGGTACGGAGATAGATAATCAAGCTTATTGTTGCGTGCTCGCATCACGATCTGAATTCTCGATTTACCGAACCGGATTTACTAGAATGCCGTTGCTCTTCCGCTGTGACCTTTAAGCGTGTTCTTGTGTGTTCTAACAATTGCCACATTTATTTTCACAATTTATTCTTTTTATCTGTATTCTTGCTTTTTGAAAGGATGAAACATTCTCGATTTGTATATAAATATAAATAAATAAATATATATATATATATATATATTTATATACAAATCGAGAATGTTTATATATATATATATATATATATATATATATATATATATATATATCAGTGTGTTTACACTATCTGGAAAAATCTGGAAAAACTGGAGCTTTCAGGGAATTTCTTTTTTATCCTTGAAAATTAGGGAATTCTCATGGAATTTTATTAAACTTAGGGAAATTTTTGGAATTTTAAATTCTGTTTTTCTGAAAAAATTGTTTCTTTAATTATTTTTTTGATAGTGCAGAACGTTGACAATTGGTTAGCAATAAATGTGGTATACGCATCCGCATATATTCACGTATATTCTCGTGTGATTCGCGAGTTTTTATTTTAAAAATCAGGGTAATAGTAAAAGACAATTCAGAAAAGAATTCACTGTTATTATACTACAGTGAGCCTCCCATATATTATAAGTTTCACGGCTCCAATTATAGAAAAGGATAGACATAGTCTCGTCGAAGATTATAAGAAAAAGAAACATTAAAAAGGGCGTATAATAAAATAAATTCATTTCAAAATTACATTAAAAAATTCTCTAATCTTACTTAGAATTTAAAAATAATTATACCTGGAAAATCCGGGAATTTTCAGGGAATTTTTTACATGATTTGAATAAACACCCTGATATATATATATATATATATATACATATATATATATATATATAGTATCTTTTTATTTTTATTTTATAAGTGTAAATTATATCGAGAAATGTTTTGTAATAGATAGGTAGATGATTCCGCGAGCATTTAATGGAGTCTTTAATAATTGATTCCTGTTACGATCTACATTCATGAACATGCTTTTTCTTGACGATTAACAAAAGCTGATACATCAGAGTAGGCGTGTCTTACATTGGAAACTACTCATTGAACGTACAGATTCTTGTCTATGTAAGCAAGATCTGAATATTGGAAGCGTTAACGTGCGCGACACGACGAGATGAGAAACCGGCTAACAGGACGATTAATCAATTAACTAGTGGCGCGACAGTCCTCTCCTTCATAACGAGAATGAGATGACGGACGGTCTTGCAACGGCGCCAGGTAAACGACAATTTGCAAATTAATAGCGCTGTCATTAAGCGGTCACAGCGTAAATCGTGAATGTCGTCCGGCAATCAACGTTCACCTTCTTCGTGGTCGACGCGCGCGGAATAACGATATCCCAGAAAAATGCCTACCGAGATTCCGCATGGAGAAGAATGTTGTAAGAAACGTGTGGCGCGTTTGTATAAGATCAACTTTTCCGTAGGACGACGTGCGTCTATTAACACGCTGCCGATCGGCCGTGAATGCGTGATGGAACTTTACGATTTCCCGTCGAACATACGGGTGCTCCAGAAATACCGGATTGCGATTTCAATTAATGTTGGAATTACTTAAAGAATTCTCATACGTTTTTAGTATTTCGAGGCGCACGATGTTGCAAGTAAAATTATTGTGCTGCTCTGTATAGTATCTGGACACTTATTTAGTATTGGAATATTTGTGACGCGGCTCGGGAATCGAGTTCTTCAGGTTTCTCCCGTATCCTCGTTTTTCTGTAGATTTCACTTGAAGCTTAGATTTGTAGATCTAAATTTAGTCGGCGCGCGGGGTTTCTCGCGGTCGCGACCACGCCGCGCGTATCGGCGACGCAACGGCGCGAACTCAGAGAAAGACGCGTTTACTTTTGTATTTGCATGAACACTTATATCTTCGGACGAGCGGCCTTTTGTGAAGCACGCGGTCGTTTACGACTGTTAATACATAACTTCCTGCGAAGAAACGCACAATAACTGCAGATATCTGCCGCGCTGCGCTGGCACGCAGTGCCAAGTTGCATCGAGGTTCTTTCGATGCGTCTCGATGTTCAAAATTATCCCGATGACGATAATTGCGATATTTTGCATCGCTAATGAAGTGGTTTAGTCTAAAGACGTACACGTACGTTAGTAAATTTGTTATTGCTATAACATTGCATAAAAGTACATTTGGGAAGTTTTTTGGAAGAACGATTTAGAGTTACACAGAAAGTGTAGAATTGAAAAATAAAATTAAAAATTTTAATTTTTTATAAAGTTTGATTATTTGTTAGATTGGCAACATTATCTATAAATTTTTTTACTTAAAA
>NJRQ01000077.1:283807-338748 GCA_003063805.1 Aphaenogaster ashmeadi
ATACAGTTGTTAAAAAACACGAAAAACGGCAGAAAATAGTTTTTTTTTAAAATAGCTTCAGAGTTAAATATCTCGAAAACGGTTGATTTTCAGAGGTTGTGCCCAGCAAGACTTTTTATCAGGAAGGTCTAGAGAGTAACATATCATCGCCCCGTCAAAATTAACCGGGACCCCGAAACCCATAAGAGTGGTGCCATGTTCTTTGTGAATTACACAGATGAAAATGGTAGAACCAATATGTCGGACATGAATCTAAAGACTGCTTTCCGAAATGCACTGAAAATGAAAAGTATACTGAAAAGATATAGTTTATGTTATATATTATAGATTTTCTGTATAGTGTGTATTGAAACATATCCAAAATGTTAATACAAACATAAACATTTTACTAGAAAAGCAAGAACTGACAAAATAATACACAGGTAATGATCCGTAAAATTCCGATATATGTATATGATTTTTTGTGCTTATATCGCAAAAGTTGGGCTTATAAATGGTGAATTTCACTGTTTGGTTACCCAAACAACAGATCTGTATAGGGTTGGCATTTTTTTGCGATTTACACTTGAGAGTGTTCCCTTGTGAGACGTTCCGAGATTTTCAGTACGATTGTTCTGTGGACATTGCTTTTTATACTTTTTAGTTTTATAATTTCTAAAGTAAAACTTTCAAGTGTCGCGCCTTCAGGAAATTAAAATAACGTTTACAGTGAAATAGCAGTTTTACGTCTTGAAGGTAATTGAGCAGATCGAGTAGTTAAAGCTTATCCTCCCTCAAGGGCCGGAATTACAGGGGACGATATTCGGGGCACTTCCGTTACTGCAAATTAAACTGCTCTCATAGATGATATCGCCTGACCTTTTCGAGAGAATTGTTTCCCTTCGCCAGGGGATCGATTCATTATATAGCAGCGGTGAATTCTCTCCGAGGGAACCACTTCGGGAAACGGTCTAGAAATGACTCGAAGGAAGTGGAGGTAGTGCAGCAGAAGGTTGCGTCGTGACCTTCGCTCCTTTGAATCCGCCGGGAGCCCCGTCCCGTCACGTAGCTTCGATACAACGCATAATGACAGTCCCGAAGAGAGAAACGCACGGCCGCCGATGGCGAATCCGGTCGCGACGTCGAATAGATTGCGCACCGATCAGCCATCATCATCATCATCGAAACGTGATCGCTACCGGCATTAACTTACGCTTTTTCCCCCCTTCAATGTAACAATCAGCACCAATTTGCCGTCCGGATATTGCCGTGCGTAGTAGATGCACCCTCACGCATTTCCCTCCCTTTCTCCTCGAGTCGTTGTTCGTAATCAATCGGAATAATGTTCTTCAGCGACGATCCTGACAATTTCCAATGGTATTCTATGCGAGATGGAGGAAATTTCTAGCTTGAATATGACGATTGTAAAATCGCGCGTCTCGAGAAGTACCTAAATTTGTATAGGACGTACGTAAAAGAGAGAAATAAAACTACAATATAAGTCGAAAGGAAGAATATTATTCTACAGCTATAAAAAACTTAACTATATCTTAACAACCTTAGCTGTATCTAACTATAAAAATCTTATGTCTATTATAATTCCTGTAATACAAAGCGACATATATTATTTCTATTTAATATCTATTGTTTTAGAAAGTTTTTCATGAAATCGTGTCATTTTTTAAAGTTCAAAACGTATGCAAATTGGTGAACGCACATGAATTTATTTCACATTATCTCGATTTTTGATTGCAGATTCTCAGATGGAACAAGGCTATAGATCAGAGGTCCAAGAACGAGCGCTTGTCGTATCGCTACAGATGTTCAGCTTGATCTTGGAGCGTGGTGTATCCTTGCTGAAAGCTCAACTAGATAGCGAGCAGGAACCGAGGCTGGTGGTCGGCGAGGATCTCCAAGTGCTTCTACCAGCTATTAAGGTACTTTCCCCCCATCTTTCCCCCATCAATACGTATCGGTTGAGCGAAGTCTTAATTGCGTTTCGCGACGCGAGTCGGCGAGCATAAGTCAATTTCCGAGTCGAAACGTTGCCTCGATCACGTCCATCGTTCGTAGCTCGCCATTACGGAATAATTAGATCTGGAGCAGTGGCGGCCAACCTCTCAACTTCTTGCTAATCATATCGCACGTATAATTATATTCTCGTATCTTGAGAGCCAATACAAATATGCGCGTATATAAGAAAAAGCTTTCATCTCTCATTCATCGCTATAGTTGTTTTATTCGTTCCCGCTTCCCACGGGATAATTTATGGTAGGCCGATGGTTGATTATCACTGGTCCAGGCTGCGACTGGGAATCAATCTGGAAGATGCCGGGTTTTCTTCGTCAGTTCGATACGATTTTACTTCCCGTTGCAGCTTCGAATTCGAACGCGCTTAACCACCGGAGAATTTATAAAGCGCCGCGAGAGTTTCGCACCTACGCATCCGTTGGTGGTCGATATGTCAGATCCAGAATCCGATCCAATCGCAACTTATTACGCAACTCAACGTTCGCAATTAATCTACCTATCGCACGTCGCGTACGTGAATGTTTCCTCGATTAATGATTGTTCTGCGATCAGGCATCGAAACCTTGAAGTTACCGATTTCTTAACTCGGTATTAAGCCGTATGAAAGATCGATCGTGTAAAACGATACGGTACTTACGCGATTTAGCTATACAAGTTCGGAAGAATAAGATCAACAATCAAGAAAACGGTTGAGTGTTGCTTAAAGTGAAGTGTTTAAATAAGTGTCAATCTTATGCTGAAAGAGTACGTAATACAATCTTAGAATCCCTGAAAATGACGGATTGTCGCTGATTAACTATCAATTTTACGGCGTTAAATCATTATTAAATAAATATTTTGCTAATATACGTACTGTGAAATTAGCGCGTCTGCATAGTCACTATTTCTCGGCTAACGAGAAAAAGATGTAAAGAAAAAAAAAGAAACAATGATTACTATCGGAATGCGAGCTGATACAAGGAATAATAGCCGGACTCGCGCTTACGACTGAGGTGAGACCATTAATATTGCCGATAAAGTAGACGCGATACAAGGCCGCTGGAATATGTTTCACTTTATGAGGATGGATGGACGGTGCTCGATGAAAAAAGCGTCTCGCGGGGAGTGTCTATAAATAGCGAGGTACTTTCGCACGTTCTCCGACAGTTAAAAATTTGATAAGGCTATAAATGACGGAAATAAAAATCTCGGAAAAAGTATCTTCTTCAAATAAGACATTTTTATATCAGGAAGAGAAAATAATTCGAGAACGTTCTCGACTCGAAATAGTTAAAACTTTTTCTTCACTCTTTTTATGTAACTACACTGAGAGAAAACGAAATAGTTCTGGCAACTATAATTTGGCAACTCTGAAATTTAAGTAGTTGCAACTAGTTTTACGAAGTAATAGGAACTAAAGTAGTACTGAATACTATAAAAATATAGTCACGCTAACTACATTTGTGAACTATTAATTGATAGTGAAATATAATTACGGCTCAACTATAATTACACAGTTATATAAACTTCATACAAGTAAGATATTATGACAACAACATTTTTCCAGTTTAGACAAATATGTAGTTTATCCAACGATTTACTATAAATGGTTAATATTACTATGTTTTCTTAGTTCATATAACTTATTTGTTGTTGTTACTGCAACTTTATAGCACATAGTTGAGGCGCTATTTGTCCACAAATTTCTAGTTGCTGATACGACTTTTTTCTCTGAGTGTACCGTTCAAATGTTTTCATAAATAGAATTTACAACTTCTCGCGTTATTCTTCTCGGCGCGTAATCTTTTTTAACAAAAAATAATTTTAAAAAGTACTATTTTCTTAACGTCAAGTCCTTATTGTTTCTCAAGTTTTAGTATGGGTCATGATCGAAACGTTTCGAAAAATTAATTATTGTTAAAAATTAATTATTGTTAAAAATTTATTTAAAAGGATTATCCTCATATTATCATCGACGTTTTGATTTGCGTTCATTCTACTTACATGTTTAATATATTGACGGGCTATTGTCTCACGTTTATTTCTGCAGATCTGGTGCGACTGGATGCTCTGCCACAGCACCGTTTGGAATCCTCCGCCGTCTTGCACGGATTACAGAGTCGGGTAAGTTTCTTAATCTTAAACTCAATAAAGGAAATGAGATTTGCGTGTACGCGGCCCTTAGTCACCGTAGTGTTCAGCCTGGCATCCCTAATCTCCTTATATTGTTTCGCAACATAAATTTCATTTGGCTTACGAACTGCCCTGTCTTGGATTAATTACAACTTTGTTGCGCGTGTTAATCGCGCGTCACGAAATCATACCTTCGGGATTAAAGTTAGACGCCAGCGCGTGAAAACGAATGTCGCGTGTACACAGGATTGTAGCGTGCAACAGAAATGTTCGATATATCTCGAACTTTCCGATCTTGCGGTTTTGTGGTTTGTGTGGTTTGAATCGGCCCATCGGCTTTCAGCTTATGCGATAGTGCGATGTTTACGGCAGGAATTTGCGTTGTATAAAAATTTGCATTCATTGAGGCCGACATGCAATGTCGTAGATAATGGATCACAAGGGGCTCAAGTGAGGGATTAAAAAATCTATATTTATTCGTTATTGTCATTTCGAATAATCTGCATATATCACTAGCTGTTTGAGCTTGATAATTATTTATTCGATAATGTAACGAAAAAAATAGATTGAATGATAATGTTATATCGACAGTAAGTAATTAACTTATTAAAATCTTTATTCGACTGGCCCGTTTATTGAAAAAATAAATTCCTAGCACAACGTTTCGACCCTCGCTTTGGGTCCTTCTTAAGTGCAAATTTGTAAATCACAGACTGAGAATAGAGTGAGACTTACAACAATTAAAGTAAGAAAAGATCAAACATTTATACATACGTCGTATTGAGTAAAAATATATAATCAACATGCAAACATCTTCCGTGTTATGAGATGTACCAATAAATTATTATTCCTAAAAGCTGAAGTAACTAAGTGACAAGATAAGTGAATAGAGAAAGAAGAAAAAAATAATAAAAAAGAAGGAAAAACTACTTACATGTTTGTATGTCAAAAAATGTGAAAAAGTGTTTTAAAGAAATTAATATAGTGTCTGAATGCTGTGTAACAAGTATCAGAATGTCAATTAGTTAAACCAGAAAAAATACATTACCGTTCCGATATTTTGTCTAACATTCGTGTCTGGGATGCATTGACTTAGATTACTTGAAAAGGACAAAAATCCATGGTCGAAACGTCGTGATGACTTTTTAAAATAAATTTGGCCAGTTCGGTCGTATATACAAACGTTTGTTTATAATTTTTGAGATTTGAGTAAATGATAAAACTTTTTATTAATATTTAAATTTAAGATTTAAGAGATTTATCATTAAGATTCAAATTTAACTTAATACGTATAGTGACTAAAAAAAGAACATATTTTTAATGACAATTTAGAGATTAAGTGACTTTGTCATCCGTACCTTACAGCAATCGGTATCGATAAACATTGTAGATCCTGAAATTAATCATTTCCAAATATGCTTCGAAGTCATTTTACGATTCGGAAGATTACTATGAAAGACGATATTAATTCGAAAATAATTGTTATCCGAACGTCTTCAGCCTCGGGATCGTGGCTGTCGCGCACGAACGAAGTACGAAGCACTTGGCATGTAGCGCGATCATGCCCACTGACGTCTGGGATAATTTCGATTCTGGGAGCGGGAAAGATCATTAGCGTGCGAAGAAGCTACCGATCGTGTCGGGGGTTTAATCATATTTGACTATCGAGATAAATTATAACCAGACACATTCGAGGACGCCTCAGCCACTCAAAGATCTTCCGGCTTTTTTTTTCGTGCGGCTGTATGCTACCTTCGAATTCAGGCCGACGCTACTGTGTTTGGCGGAACGGGGTGACGAAAAAAATCGGGGACAGAGCGACAAATTGACAACAAGGGAGCACTGAATTCCCGTGTACGTTTCGTTCGATCGGCCGTGCCAGCTTAATAGACGTGAGCGTGTTCTAGCGAGAGCCGATATCTCACGGGGGGTGGGGTGGGGTGGGGTGTGAGGGGGAGGAGAGGTGATGGAAGCGAGCGTGGCGTAGGTCACGGTCAACCGCTGCATCGTATCGAGGCCCGATCTCTCGCGAGTCGCGGGCGTCGTGCACAGGTTCCCGCGGCACTATTTCTACCACGCTTCCTTCGCCGTTCGTCGCGAATGCATAAGTTACTGTCCCACCTTAATTATTACCGCATCGGGTCTAATTTCAACGAGGCGGGCGCGGGTTTTCGCACAACCCGCGGACGCACGAGGTATATGGTGGTCTACATCGCGCTTTTGTCGAACGGGTTAATCCAGCGAAGCGAGGTTGAGAGAGATGGAGGAGGAGATTTGTAGGGTGGCTTTCGCCAACTCGCGCGCCGCATTCGGCCCCGGCTCCGTCGCAGCTGCGCGTAGCGACTATTAATTCAGGTTGACACTTGAGGTGTTTTGAATTATGGCTGTTGTATCGGACTATTAATTTCCTCGCGCGGTGATGCCTCGGCGAATCGCACGCGGTGTGAGAAACTCGCGGGTAAAGACGTCGCGACACCCGCGGCGGTCGGACGACGCGACGTTCCCGTGGCGCGACACGTGTTCGTGATTGTAATGTCCCGCTCCGTTTCTAATTCATAATTCTCTAATACCGCTGCCGCAATCTGATTGACAAATTTTCGAAGAAGAGGGAAAGAACGTACAATGTGTCGTCACGAAGGTCACTGGCGTAAGTATTAAAATGTCACGTTAATTTATGTCTAAAATACCGACAGTATTTAAGGAGTTCTGTAAATTATCAATTGAGAGCTAATTTAACGAGATAGTGAATATAACCGTAAATAGCTTCATCTCTATTACTTGAAAACGAACATAGAACCTTTGCTCAGGCTTTAGCTGAAATGTGCGTGACATTAAAAGTATTAATGAAAAATATCATTTATTGGAGCAAACAATTAGCACGTTTAGAACAATTCCGAATTCAAAAGGAGATGATCTAGAAAAGATTGAATAGTATATAGGGAAATGGTTTAAGAAAAAAATTAATCATGGATTTTAACGTATTGACATCATGATGTTCTTGAACGCAGTATTTCACGATCTAGTTATTAATTCAATTTTATCTGATGATTTTCTACTTGCTGAACTTACGGGAATAATGGATTTTGATTCGAGCTTTACCTTTTCGCACGCGCGAACCCGTTGAGTCCCCGAATTCTGGCGTGCCCTGCGCTGAGTCACGCCGCTAAATAAGGGGACCTAAGAGCACGGGGAAATCCCGATGCCCTGCGGTGCTCGAGGGCCCCGCGGACCCAGACATTTCACAAAGGGGTCTGGTCGGCGCGTCTCGAATTGATCATACGCAAACGTGAGCGAATACTTTTTGGTGCGCGCTTCGTGCGCGCTCGCAGAGCAGACGAGAGAGAAGAGAAAGAAAGAGAGAGCAGCGCGCCGTTCATCTTATCGACGCACGGCGCGTCGTCGCTTCTCGACGCGAGTTTCGCTAATGAGATAAAATAAAAGAAGAATAAGAGCCGGTAAGAGAGACAGGGAGGGAGAGGGAGAGAGAGAGAGAGAGAAAAGAGCGCGAGAGTCACGCTTGTCCGACTGATGCAATCTACCGTCCATTAAACGAGCCTCAAGGCTCCCTCTACCCTTCTCTATCTTGCCCTCTGTCTCTCTTTCTCTCTCGCGACGTCGGTCTCGAGACGCGGAATTTTTTTTTTGCGTAACCAACAGCTACTATCTGGCTGGGATAGGTTAATCATTGTTGCTCGTTAGCGATTAACAATTACGTGAGTCAAGCGTTTCCTTGGCAAGGACGCCGCGCAGCGCGAGACGCGCGATCGCCGATCCTCTCTCGATCATGATCGTCGTTGCACTTAGAGTGGCGCGCGAGGATTCGACGCGGACGTGGACTTCGCGATGGCGAGTCCCATGGCAGACGCGATTAACAACCGATGACCTTTAACGACGCCGGCCGATTAATCGCGCCGGAAACCGCGACTGGCGCACGCACTTTTGCCCCGTCGCGAAATTAAGCGGTCCGGTGAAATCCCCTCGCGATTCTCTTCGGCGCATCGTCATCCAGGCCGCGCGTATATCATTAAGATTCCGTGCCTGCACATTGGAGCGGAGTTTACACGCTAAAAATGTATAGCCAGGTCCGTTCTTTTGTAATGCGAGACAAGCGGCAAGTAATGTTGCCTTATTTCGCGAAGAGGCATTAATACGCAGATTATAACCGTTGCATATTTCCGGTATTACAATATACCTTTAAATGCTCTTGTTTTGTACAATGAGAATTTGCACGATCTTGGAGCCGCTACGCGGCAACGAAAGAATTAATTGAACGAGCGACTTTGGCTTTACAGTAATACGGAAGTGGCGAATGGAAACGTATGCCCTGCCGCGGGTAGATCATTAATAACGTCGGTGGAACGAGCCGCCGCCGGTCATACGAAGTACATTAAATGTATAAATCCGTGATCTATTATTATTATCATCCACCGCGCGCATTACGCGGGTCCCCCTGCCGCAATAATTTCCAATATGTAATTCTCGACATTGATAATGAATAGTCGCGCGAGGATATATCATATTTGCGCGAGGACCCGCGGTCCCCGCGACGCCCCCCTCGTCCTCTTCGTGCCACAAATGGTCAGATATAAATTTTATCAGTCGCCCGTTTTTTTTTTGTTTTAAATCGCACCCATTCGCGTCTCGGATTTATGTATCTCACCATAAATACGCGAAATCGCGCCACGTCCCACGCGCGAAGGCGTGCGAAAATTCCACGTGCGTTTCGTCGCGACCACGCGGAAGCCGCGAATCTCTGAAATATCTCGGTGCATTTTCGTGCCGCGCATCGAAACTGTATTTTCGGCAAACGGAATTTTGTCGGGAGTCTCGGTCACGTCGAACCGCGGTAATTGTACCCTTGTGGCAAGAATTCGTCGCGTGACGAATGATCCAGAACCGAAAATATTTACCTCGTGTCAAGTATACGCCGAGTAGCCGGTAGCGAAGAAAATCAAGTAGCAATTTACCTGATTATTTTTTTTCATAAGCAAATGTTTGAGCAAGTGTTGTTTGCACAGCCGGCAACCTCACACGAATTCTCGGGCATTTATGCCGTCACTCTTACAAAAACAATAATGGGGAATCTGAAACCCGTAGAAAATTAGTCCCGAATATTATCTCGGGATATAAAAAGTTCGTCGGCCTCGCGGCGCCAAAGTGGCGTCAAGCAACTTAGAAAGTCCGGTAAAAAATATAATTTGGGGAATTAAAGATCATTATATCTCATCTCAGTGCGGCGCAAATGATAAATCACTGTTCGATGACTCGATCTTTGAAGCGAGCTCGGTTTAATCGTGTAGAAAGAATTCGATCTTGGTATTATCAAATTCCTTCCTCGTTCTCACTTTTGCATTATGTATTAGAAGAATAATCTAATTCATCTGAGTTTTTCTAATCACATTTATCGTAACATCGAGCCGTGAACGATTCTTTTGGACTTTAGCTACTCTTAATGAATGTTATCACGAAACTTAGAGAAAGCTTAATTCGATTCTCTCGTTTGTTGCAGGCCACCGGGAGACGCGTGGAGCAGACTAGCGACGATGGTGAACCTCCTAGAGAAATTAAATTACACCAGGACGACTTTGATTCAAGGCAAGGATACGGAGGATCGCGAGGAAGGTAAGAGAATGTTTTCGACTGTGTCTTTTACGCGAGAATAATTTCCGTCATCGACGATTGTTTCATTTAAAGAGAAACGTGCTAGAACAAATGAAAAAATCACCAGAGTCGTTTATACATCGCGGAGATTGATACGAATCAGCAATATTAATTTAATTTCCTTCACATTCCGATAATTAGTAGAATTGTACGAAATATATCCGACTTCGAATACATCAAAATAATTAATTCTGAAATAATGATGTTATTCGATTTACAACGTTGGAAAAGCAGATTGATAGCACTGAATAATTTATAAAACCGGAGCTCGAATGATTTGAAAAAGAATATAATTAAAATATTTAACAAATTCATTATCTTTGTTTAATATAAGAGCCATTACTTTACTAGCAAAAGATTTAACATTCCGACTTACATCTTAGTTGATAAATTCATCCCTAGACTGACATAGAATATTTTCAAGACGTGTTAATTCTTAACTACTGTCGAATTTAGGAGTAATATTTTATTTTTAGTAGGTTTAATTTTTAAGTATATACATATATCATTGGTAAATTATTAATAATTAAAATATTAATAATACTAATACTAATAATTAATATTAATAATACTAACATTAATAATTAATACTAATAATTATACTAAGTCCTAGTTATTTATTATTGCATTTTGATAACGTTTGATTGCATTTTTCGATGGTGTTCACGTTGATTAAGTGCGCGCGAATAGCGAAATGGCAACCGGTCGAAATGTTCAGTTGAGATGCGAGCGATTCTCGCGGGTTGACCTGGACCAGACTTAATCGAAAAAGTCGCGTTCCTCGAAGTCGGCGAAGTCGGTGCCCGGTCTGTTGACCCGTAGATAGCTGGCGCGACGGTTGCGTAACGGTGAATACGTTCGACATGACCACTGCAATGCCATTCTCTTGTAGCCGTTTACTAGCGTGTAGCCAATGGTCTTTCAGCGTGCGTGCGAGCCACATCGCCACTATATGCACGCCTCGCGCATGTTATGAATACACAAATTGCATTGCCCCGAAGCCCATTCACGTGTAGACCTCGCCGTGAAGACGACCCGACGTCTACGTCTCTCGCAGATTTTTCGGCGACCATGTCCGCGTATGAATTTAGCATGCATCGTCGATACATCCGGCCGAGTGGCATCATTAAGTTCTTCAAGCTGTGGAGAACTCTATATAGAACTATTGATAATTTATTATTTTAGAGGAAACTTTCTAAAATAGCATAAATGTAATCTTTTTTTTTGTCAATTTTAGTTCGAGCAGAACATTATATTCACGGGTCTCGAATAGTTAGAGACAAAAGGACATAGCGTCATATTATCTATCGCGAAAATGTTGAGGGCCAGATTCTTGGACCAGATACAGTTGGACCTCCGTAAAAGTAACCTCCGTTTTTGACGCAATCTCCGTAAAAGTCACTTCATAACCTTTCGTATAATAAATTTCTCCTCTTACGGAGATCCGAAAAGTTACCTTTACGGAAGTCAGATTGTATTCTTCGATATTAAAATTACATTTCATTCTGTCGGCTTTGCAATGAGCTTACGGTCGATTGTTCAGTAGTAGCTTCACTAGTAGTTGTCGGCGATTATTGGCAGACTGACAAGAACCATAATGATCGGTCGCGAATGCATACGCTCCTCACGAGCAAAACGTGGCGAATTTATCTATTTTCGACAGATCACTAGACGCGATCGCGAGTTCGGTCTCGAACTGGGTCTTCCAACGGGTCCGGTCGCCTGGAAACGAGCGTTCCAGTTTCGCGGCGCGTCCTTGCTCGCGGTACACTTACCTCTAAACCGAGTACATATGTGCAGACGTCAATACGCATTGCTCATAGTGAATATCATTACGCACGTATCGGTGAGGTATGGCTGATCACATGACTGACTAGAATTAATAAGTTTGTCAAATCCATAATCCGACCTCAGCCTTTCGTTAAAGTTACTGTTGCCTAAGGCTTAATTCTGTAACTTTTAACGACAGTATCGTTATCGTTACGTTGTCGTTGCTCAGCTTTTTTACCATATATTATACCTGCGCAATGACAATGTAACGATAACGACACTGTCGTTAAAAGCTACTGAATTAAGCGTTAACCCCGAACAGTTAGCGATTAATTGAGTTTATTCGTTATTACTTATTTAAATTTAAGCAATATTCTTCGATATTTGCATTTAAAACCGGTTTAAAACGAAGTAAAGAGCGCGAACGAACACGAATGAACAACTTGTTTCGATAAGTGCGAACAGTACTGTCAGTACTCGCGATACGATAATGAGTTTACACATTCAAGCAAATCGTTCATTTGCATTAATTTGCACTTGTATATGCTTGGTATAGGTTCTTTAAAGTAGATGCAAAATTTATATGTTAGATAAGCTTAGAAAACTCTTTACGTTATTGACAAAAATATCTAACAATCACTATTGTACGATTTTATTGCGGACTGCAATTTTATCGCTGATGATTATCTACGCTCGTGTTGCATTGTAAAAACTTAATGCCGGATGTGGAAGACAGCGAATCGTCAGAATGCGATTACATTTTATCGTTTCTAAATTGTGCTGCATAAACATCTGAACTCCTTTTGCGATACGTGATACAGATCTTTATGCGTTGATCGCGTAAATTTATAGTCTATTCGTATGCTTCTGAAAGAGGACCTGATTTGGCACGATCGCAAAACTTTATATAAGGAACATTGATTCTATTATCGATCGTCGTGCATAAAGGATGTATCGCATTTCTACGTTCTATTTCAGACTTGGAACTCGTAAAATTACCGGAAGATATCACGTTGGCTGGCTTCACTCCTCTCATGTTGAATCCTCAGGATCCTTGCTACGTGGAGAAAACGGAAGATATGGTAAGTTACATTATGTTATGTCTTCTTTGGTAATTGCACTAATATACATATCTGCAAGATACGTGCTGTTATTGTTAATAATAAACTTCAAGCAAGCTTGAAACAGAATCTCATATTTTGAGAAATTTCAAAGTCCCGGAAGGGATTTTAGTATACACCAGTGTTGTATCGGGATATCCGTGCGGTCGCCCGACTTCTATGGGTTGGGTAAACTCGTGATGCGTTTTCAGGAAGTGGCTCAGATGTGCCTCAGGATAAGCAAGATCCTCTTCTTCGGTCAAGTGTTCTTGTGCGGCTTGGAGACACCGGTGCTGAAATTGCAGAAAAGCGAGACCGGCGTCAGCGAATATGTTTCCGTGGTCGAGGCTTCGAGCACGAGTTTGCCGAGTTCGCCGCCGACACAGGTACGTGGTAACTGTCGTAAATCTGCAGTCCCCCTCCCTCCTCTCCTCTTAAAGAAAACGCGTTCAGTAGAGTCCCACGAATTCTCAATCCGATTTTCTAAAACCAGTGACAGAACGACCGTAATCTACCTTTAAATTATTAAAGATATCTCTAGCTGATCTTGCATGTATATATAAAAATAATACGGACCTTACACGATCAATAATACTGATCAGTAATATTGAATCAGTAATATTGACAATATACATTAATATTTTTACAACCTGACGATATTTTTATACTATTTGACATTTATATGATCTTTTTACAATACTGACGCGTTGTTCTCTTCACACAATCAGTATTATTGTCAAAATCCCTATCACACAGCGATACTGATGCTCGAGAATCAAAAAATTCGGATCACTGTCAATATCCTACATCAATCTATCAATATTAACCACACACGATCAATAATATTGTCAGTATTTGTTAATACTGACAGTATTATTGACTGTGTAAGGTCCCTATAAAAGTGAATATCGCGCGAAGTATCAAAAGTTTGTAAAATGACGAAAGAGTCAAACAAATTACGAAATGTCAAGCAAAACTAAAGATCAGGATTTTCCTTCTCGGAATTTTCAATCCGTTAAATCCGATCGCCGCCACAGCTCGTTATCTCAAGAACGGAATTAATTTACTTCCAGAGCGACTCGGAACTCCTGGTAGAAAGTTACAGCGAGGGGGAGGAGGAGTCGGTTTCTACGTTGAGAAGAAGATTACCCTCGTGCGGCAACGTGCCCGACGATACGACGGCTCCCGTGGCGGCTGTCGAGATAAGGTCGCTGATCGAGAGGAAGGAGGAACTGGAGAGGCGGCAGCGGAAACAAGATCGGCATCGACAGCGGGTACAGGTGAGTGCGAAATACCCTATAGCGATACCCTGGCGCGTACGCAACCGGGGATGATCTATCGATTTGTCGACACGATAAACGGCGTCGCGATGAGGCGCTACTTATTACATGTTGTTACGTTGTAATACCCGATTAAAATTGCGTGTTAACCGGCGAAATTTATCGCGCAAAACGGCAGCGATAAATAAACGGGGATAGAAGTTTGTAACAATGTTAACTTAATCATCTTGGTACATTGCTGTTTGATCCTCGCTTGTCTGAATTTTAGGCATGGGGCAATACGTGTCCAAAATTATTTTTACGTTAATGGGATAACAAATCATTATCTTATTTCATAAGCGGTATAAATTTACTTTTATACAATATGAATTATAATTAATTAATTTTAGTAATGAAATTATTGGTCAGACAATTCCAAATCGCTCAAATATCTCATTAACATTCCTCTTTCAGTTATCTCAAATTTTAATAAAACAACGTTTGTATATACGATATTAGAAAATTTCTATGTATCTGTCTTTATATTATGTGACCTATACTCCAAGGTTTTTTAAAGATCGATGTATCAAGCGAAGATTAAGTAATCGCACTGTGGACCAATACGAACTATTGCTTGGAACAAACTCAAATGAATTTCAATATAGTAGTTGCATCGTTCGAAGACTGCGCGCTATGAATGGCGTTCGAACGAGCTCGAGATCGATGAGGAATCTCGCCGCTTCCAAATTTAGCTCGCGCCGTGCGCAACCTTCCGCCGATAGAGACGTCCTCCGCGAATATTCGCTGTCGAATGATTGTCTAACCGCCGCGATACCGGTCTAACCACCGCCTATATCACATGTCTATACCTCTGTCCTCCTTCGGCGTGTCTTCTTGCCGCGAAAGAGGCAATCGACAAAGTACCGATTAAGCGCATTCATCGTGGCTAAGTCGAACTAAATCAAGAGATTACAACGCGCGTTTGACTTCTCGCAAACGGAGGTGGAGGATGCTGCACCTCTCTTCTGTCTCCTCTCCCCTCCTTTTTCTCCTTCTTTTCGCATTCCTCCACCCTCTGTTGCACCACCCTGCCGTCCTTTTATTTCGGATCGCGCGATCCTCTCTCACCGCAGACTCTCGCGCAGCACGCAAGCCCGCCGTTTTTATTTACGGCATCGAAACTCCTCCTTTTTGCATATTTATTATCTTACCCCAGCTTGGAGCCGGATTTTGTATGTACTATGTGGTCGGTTACGTACTCTCTATCCTTCTCGGCGCGATATCTTTCTTCTTAAAGAAAAAGAATGAGAAGGAGAAGGCTGGCCTGAGATCCTGTACACGCGCGATTGTTCTGTTTTTTAGTTTAATTTTTTTAGTGTCGATATAATTTTTAGTTTTAAGTATACGAACACAAGTATTTAAATTAATTTAATGAGAAGAGTTTAATTAGTTAATTTAATTTAATTAATCGAAAAAACCTTTAGATATATTAAACAGAATAAAAAAATATACGTATATTTGCTTGGTTATAAAATGATATCTACAAAATCCGGTCTCCGGGGTGTTTGCTCTTCAAGAAAATCCAAGTTTATCGGGGCTTTTCCACGTTATTCGAAAAGGCGATATAAATTACTCGCCGCTTGGCGTATCTCTTGAATTTTTCGACCGACGCTTTTATCAGGGAGCGAAACTGGAGGCGAAATACGGATCTCGCTCCGTAACTCTCGGTCGTAGAATTGTTTCGAGGATAAAGTTCGCTGGAAGACCAATGTGACCCCGCCGAAATAAATAGCCACGATATCGTAGCCGTCGGTAGTTTGTTCGACAGTGCCGATGCAGTTTTATCGTAGGTCGTCTTTCTCCTCCGTTCGGATACTCTGCTTTTTTCACGCGAACTTTTACACATTCGATCGGCTTTTTTCTGCTAGACACGATGACGCTAAAGTTGTACTCACAAACCTATATATGGCGAATCTAATTTTTTTTCTTTTAATATGAATTGATCTTCCGTATACTCTCTTTATCTGACTTAATATTCTATATTCGTATTATTACGCATTATATTAATCCTTTATATATTATATACAATGATTCACTATACAAAAGTTTAATAGCATATTTTGGAGATTAATAAAAGTAAAAAATTCTGATATAAAAATGTTGAGGCTGTAATAGTTTCCGAGTTATAAATGTAATTAAAATGGTTAATCGTATAGCAAAGAGTTTGTGTGTAACGGCTCATAACGGCATTTACGTAACGATTTATCATCTACTATTTTTTTATAGCTCAAGTGAAATTGATTTTTCTACTCAGCTGATTTTGCCTTTTGATTTTTTATGTGCGGAGATTTTAATCATCAATTGATATGGATAAATTGATTACTGATAGAAAAATTTAATTATAACTGTAAATCGTAATCGTTTTTTAAATAAAAGTTAGAACGACGGATTAATTGCTCTACCAAAAGAATTATTAAATTGTAATATTAATTATTATTTGAACAATACAAAATGATCTTTATTGTTTGATAGTAGTCCATTCGAGATTATTAAATTAGTGCAAAAGTTTAAAGATAAAGTTAAAAGATCGGTGTTCTTTGAAAAGAGGAGCAAAAAAATTCTTTTGATGAAATGAAGATTATATGTAAATATCGTAACAATAATTTTTAATTTGTTAAGTAATACAATATAAATATTAAGTAATACAATATAAATAAATAAATTATGTACCCCATGGTTGCTTTGCCGTCCGATGACTCCTGGGCCTCCTCTTTTTCTCAGATTGCTTCGTTACACTCACACAATACTCACTTGCAAAAACATGGTTAATTACGATCGCGCGCGCACTAATTATCAGGATGTGACGGTCGTGCGACATTTTGTACGGCACTTCCGACTCTAATCATGTAACGTGCATCTTTGTCACATTGAGAGAAGAACTACGTGAGAAAAGTTAATACAACGGGCGAATCTAAAATGACAGACGTTTTAACGAATTGCCGATGTACAAACGCCACATTTATGCTGCGAAATTGACATAAATATATTTAAAAAATGGAATTAATGATAATAAAACTTAATTAACCCTTTCACTGCGCATTTATTTTTTATGCGCGCCGGCTGTGCGCGTATTTTATTCGGTCGATTCGTATAAATGCGTCCGTAGCAGTGTACCGTAATAATCGAGGTAATAATCGACGTGTATTGCATTGAAATTATATGAAATTATTTTTTTATCTCATGGTATCTTTATTTGTGTATGAGGGAACACATAAGGGTGCAGTGAATTGGTAATCGTAAATATACGTCTGGAGCAGTGAAAGGGTTAATAAAAGTGTCAACGCTGTTTGATTTGGAATTAATTTATTATATAACCGTGATATTCCGTTAATGACCGAAATTACTCCATTTATTGAAATCGAATATAATGGATAAATTACATATTAATTTCCGTGATTAACGATTTATACGTGTTTCTATTTATCGAAAGCTATTATATTTATCGACACATATTTTATGCGAATTACTTATGTGAGGCAAGGAATCAAAGCGAGAAGGTAGAGAGAAGGAGATTACAAATCCTTGTAATATTTACGGTCAATAGTTTTTTCTCTAATATATCTTGCATCGCATATTCTTTGAATTTTTCGCAATTTAAATGTAATTTGCCCATTAATTTCGAATTCAGTAAGTGGAGTAATTTTGGTCATTAACGGAACATAACGGTTACGTAACGGATTGATTCCGAATCATGCAGACATTTATATATATTAATTAAATATAATTTTAATTAGTTTCATATTTTTTAATGTATTCGTGTTAATCTCGCAGCATAAATGTGCCGTTTGTACATTTATCGGTGATTCATTGAAATTCTCTGCTATTTTAGATTTATTTTATTGTACTTTTCTCGCGCAATTCTTCTCTTGCAATGTGGCAAGGTATACGTTACGCTATTAAAACCCGAAATTCCGTGCAAAGTGTCGCGCGATGATTGTATCTGACAATTAGTGCGCGCGCGATCATAATTAACCGCTCTTTCGCGAGTTAGTATTATGTGAATGTCATGAAGAAGCAGCAACAGAACAATGGAGCAACTACGAAAATAATCTCTATTTCAACGTTTTTGTAAGTACAATATTTTTATTCCAAGTCAAAATGCTCGATATTGTTTTTAAACAAAGCTGGGTACAGATTTTAATATAGACTTTGTATGTGATCTAACAATAAGTGAAAGATTCGACAGTAATTTATTCACGGATTAAATTGCCGTGTGTTTAGCAGCGCATTTCAGAGGAAAAAGATTTAAGAAATGGAATTTAGTATGGCAGTATTTTTCGATTATTCTCTAGAGTCTCTCAACTCTACTTATGATTCTCAAAGTTTATTATCAAAGTTCGATAATTGAAGAGGCGGTAGGAATAATTACATAGTTCATTGAGTTGTGAAAATCAATAACGCGTTTAAGCACAGGTACGGGCCTAAATGCACGTAATATCATTGATCAATTTTGTTCGCTTATATAACCCGAAGCTATTACGACCTCGACATTTTCATATCAGAAATTATGACTTTGATTAATCTCCAAAATTCATTATTAAAGTATTGCATAATGATTGTAAGACATCCTGCATATTAATATTTTAATTAAAATTAAAATATATAAGGACTCTCGAGATTAAAATAAAGGTATAAAAATTAGGCAAACTCAATTCTTTGCGCACTGAGTTCCGCACTGTACTCTCATTTGCCTAATTTTTATACCTTTATATTAATATCTTAATGTTTAATATTCGCAATGAAAATAAATGAAGATTGGATGATTCAATTTTTCACGATGTTACTATTACTTTAAATATGTATCATGTGATTACGCGTGTATTTTTATGACGGTATAACTTCTCGCAATAATTTGCTTGAAATCCTTCGCCTTTTTTTCGTCGAAATACTATATAGTTAAACAATTATGATATTATCTGAAACTCGGGTCAATTTTAACGCCTGAATGAACCTGCCTTGGAATCTAGAACAATCCTGTTGCATGCGTAACACCTCGGAACCAGTTTTTCCGCGGACAACGGTGAATCTGGATTATGCCACTCGAGTCGAGTGAATTGCGTTTTGCACATCCCGCAAGCTTTAAATTACCTTAACGCAAATTAGTTCGAGCGAAAAACTACGCTTAATTGGTCGGCGAAATTTCGCGCGTGTCACCATGAATATCGCGAACCGGTTAAACCGTAAACCCCAGGCCGGATTATGTTAGTTCGGCTAGAGGCGGGGATGAGTTTTTAATTTTACCGTATTTCGGGGATCCGGTAATTCGGTCGAGCGTTATTTTGAGGCAGACAGGTACCGTTTCCCATCTCCATTATCGCGATGGGCGAGACTTGCAAACAGTCGCGAAACGCAAACTGCTATTTTTGGCGGAGATTAATTAATTAGTTAATTAATTAACGTACAGCTGCTTGTCGTGTTGATTTCATAACTCTCGTAATACCGGAATCGAGAACCGTATGGCGATAATTGAATTGGTTGCATGCGAAATTACGTAACTCGTTTCTCGAACAGAAAATTGGAGAAAATTATATAATATCATTTACAATCATAGGTAATATAAATTACATATATACATTGTTTATATAAAAAATTCCGTAATCGGTAATCTCTTGTCTGAATTTGAGAAATATAAAATTGGAAATGGCAATATTGCATATGAATTTTTTTGTTTTTATATGATTCTCTCTGGTTCTTTATACTGGCTGTAATTGCATAATGGTACTATATAAATGATGGATATGCGCTGTTATCGATTTCATCGTGATGAAATTCATATTTTTAGTCGGCCTATCATTTTACGCTCGTGTGTACCGAACGAGAGCGCAACTCGACGCATGTTTTGTAAATAGCCACGTTACGCGGGACTTTTTACGGAGATTTTTTTGTCCCCCGAACCGAACAATCAAATTCGCATTTCGTTCGCCGCTCGTCACGTGCTATTGCATCCTGGCGAAGAAGTTGTAAACCCCGTTGGTCACGTCGATTAAAACGATATTTCTCTTTCGTTGCCGTATACGGAACGAAAAAAGGGGAGCAATTTACGTATCGTATAAAAAGCTCCCCGAAGAGGCCGAATTGGTACACAGCCTAATCGCTATAGAGATAATAGCATTATCTGAGACGCGCGCGCACGAACGCATTGCGTCAGAGAACCGGAATGTATACATACATCGCGAACTGTAACCAATTAATCCTTCATCTGCATCGCCCGTGGTCTTTGAGGATATTTCCTTTTTGCGCACGACGGCGGCTCGTCATGCTTGGTCGATGAACCATGGATGCACGGATCCAGGATAACATCGTAATGCGTCTTAACCACGGGTTCTTTCGGTACAGAGCATATTTAATAACCCTTTTCGATTCTGCCGAATTTTTATTTGTCAAGAACAAGATACGCATTTTAGAATAATTGTTTAAACGTAATAGGGCAATATTTTATTATTTTCGCTTGTAATTGCCTTTCTGAAAACTAAGTTGCTCGATTCTTTCTTTAAATTACTCAAAATACAAATAGATTTTCCTCTTTAATATTGCAAAATTTAACTAAAATCGAAATGAATTTTGGTACGTGGAAAGGCGGAAAGGAAAACGCGACGTATTAATGTAGATTTTACATGCTGTTTGAGAAATGAAATAGACTAGATCTATATATGTAACAAGCATTTACTGCGCCTGTGTCTCGCTGTTGAAATATCGAACGGGTTCGCTTCTCGTTGCGGTCGGACGACGAAGATGACCGGGCGTGATCTACGGGAAAAAGAACGGAAAGAAGCGCGCGGCGCGATCGCAAGGGCCGAGCTAACGGTAACGCACCGTGATACGAAGGATGCTGCAAGAAGCGATTCATTTCCTCGAGACATTTTTTGGCCGTATATATTGGCTCTACGCATACTGGATCCGTACTCGAGGCTCCGCCTTAATTTCCACCGCGAGATTGATGTAATATTAGAACGGCTTGTTTCAGAACCGGACTCCATTTCCTTCTAAATGATTTTAAGAAATTAAGAAGAAGGTGTACCGTTGGCAATACAGGTCATAATGTGTTTAAATTAATCGAAACCACAGTTTAAAGAAAAAAAAGAAAAGAGAGCCGGAGAGAGAGGAACGAAAAAATATGATAAATATTGAATAGACTAAATATAATTTGATAACACAGTTTATATGACTGAAATTCACTTTATATACCGAAACGTTCCTTTTGCACGTGAGCTGAGGCGTTCCTGAGTCGAAACTGATGAAATAATCGTTCACGTCCGCCCTAAAGTACTATTTATTTATTACGATCCTTCGCGTTATTATATATGCATCAATATCTCGCGAATCTTTCATCCCGGGCGTAACTCGTACTTGCGAGTACACGCGGATCTCGGGTATCTAAACTGGCTCCGCGAAAGCGAAGAGGTAGAAAATGGCTTCAACAGCCTCTTAACACACCATTCGCCCCTCTGCGCGAGGCTTCTATTTAAAGGTTTATTATGCCAATTAAATCCGCTTCATATACGGAGAGTTCAAGTGCTCACCGCGGATGCGAAGGTTATCCTGGAATCTCCATCCTGTGCCGTTTCTTCTGCGCGCACCCCTTCGTCGCCGCCCCTTTCCTCGCCGCGTATTTCTGTTATTAGATCGCGTACATTCATGAAGTTATGCCCAATGATGTCTTCTAGCATGGATAAACGTGCAACCGGTCTGAGGTCTGGGGCCTTATTACCACAGCCCCACTGAACGATATGAAGACATTTCGCTTTTAATGTGACTGTTATTTTATTATTATAACATTCCAAAATTTAGAACACGGTATTAAATATTTCTCCTAATCTTTTTTTGTTTATAATTATATCGCGATTAACTTAAAGATTGGAATTAAGCTGTTATGCATTAGTAGAAGAATTGCGTATAAAAGAGAGAAACACGAGAGACAGCAGGATGTATTCGGAATGTGCCCAAGGAAATTAATCTATTATTGTAAGAAACGGAGTGAAAATATAATAGCGTCGGAAATTACTTTGAAAGAAGAAATTGTATTCGATGCGATTATTCGATTAAATAACTTGATTAAATCATCAGTTACGATTCTGAGTTACAAGCTTAAATTAGAAAGATACGTAAAGTGAAATGTCACGAAACCGCGATTGAAGAACCTGATACATCTTCTTGCCTGGCATTTTATATATTTCTTTTTCTTGAAACTGCGGGGTTCTTCATTAGAGTTCTATTTGTGCGCATATCGCATCGTATCTCGAGCGAGTTTGCCTCTGGTGATGAATGCGGAGAGGATGGTTGAAAAATTTCGACTCGCGTGCCTCGAAAAAAATCGTGAGGCGATCTCTCACGCTCAGGACATAGGTTCTCCCGCGGACGGGAGAGGCGGTTCTTCTCAGTTTCGTTTCGGGGTTTCCTTTTATGCGCCCTGCGAATCCGAATGTTTGCGCAGTTTCTGCATGCCTCGACGAGGAAACTACATTAGCGTGTACCTAAATATACCCTAATTTACATGCCATAATTAAGACCGCTATCGTCCTGCAAAATCGGTATGCAAAATTTTTCATTTATCCCCCCCTCCTCCCTCCCTATGCGGAGCATCGTCGCGTTTTTTCTGCGCTCTTGCGTGCGCGCGCAAATCTTGTATACAAATTAATAGCCCGATGTTCTCCCGGGCTACGAACGAGCGAAAATTGCGACCGAAGATAATTTCTCCGAACTACTTCCATTTACTCGTAAACTGCTCAAATTATGCTGCCGCATAAAATTTTGCCCTCCGCGAGACTGCATTTAATTTTCCACGATATTTTTAAGCATGTCTGAACGTCTTTTACCATCATTAACGTGTCAATAATATAGCTAATGCGAGCGTGTATAAAAGTCTAATGTATGTATTTGTGATTTTATATAAATACTCCTGTCTTTTATTTCCTCACGGAAAAAATAGACTGGTTGATATAGCCAAATTATAGCTTGTTAACGCAAATTTAATATTATAGCTAAGCTGATTTGATAGTGTAGCAAAGAAAATATGTCTGAAAGCAGTTGTAGGCATATTTTCTTTGCTATACTATCAAATCTGCTTAGTTATAAATATTAAATTTGCGTTAGAGCAAGCTATAGCTTGGCTGTATCAACCAATCTATTTTTTCTGTGCTATATTCAAATAGTTATTGAACTACAAAAGCAACATTTAAGATTTGTTTGACAAAAACTAGCGATTTCTTAGTTTCCTTCTTTTATACTTTGGAGATTTATCTTTTGATTTATTTTTATTTGCCAAAAATCTTTTTAAGCTTGCAATTATTGTAGAAGGTACATGGTCCAGCCAAGGTTAACGTGTCTCTGTTGTTGTTAGTTATGTAGGTAATAGTTAAAATAAAGAACACTGTCCTATTTTTAATTTGTTTGTCTGACAGTTACACTTATCCGTGGTGTCTTATCTAATCTTTATTCTATGCGTGAGACCTTATATAGAGAAGTCGGTTCCTATATATCATACTGGAGGATCTCTGCAAGAGATTGTCCTGCGGGAAATGGTAGGACGCATGTTCGAAATTAATCATTATTATTCTACGAGTAGTCGCCGTACTCCCAGGATGCTCCTATGAAGATAGATACTACTAAAGGTGTCCTTGAGATTAATAGGCTGATTCGCAAAGGTATGACGCAATTTGAGGTGCCTGAGGTCACGACAAATAAAAAAGTTTATTTGCATGTGTTTTTACGATTCTGGACATATATATGATATTTTATATACAAAGAGGAACATTCGTCCTGTGCTCATTATCGCGAATAGTTTATACAAGATGCTTTGAAGCAACGGTACAAATGGCCACGAGACGACGACGGCGTGTTTTGCTAAGGAGATAATATTTTATTCGTTACGAGGTTCGCGTAGCTAACGCGAGCCCAGAGATCCGTTCGCGACATACGGTCAATAAAAAGCGTGATTAAACCGAAAAGCAATTACGTTTTATGGGCGTGTGTCTGCTACCGATGGCGAGAGTTAGGAGAAGAATGAGGAGATGGAGGACGACAGACACAAAGACGATGAAGAGAGAAGGCGTCAAGTAAGAGTGAAGTGAACTCTAGTAGCTAATTACTTTAAAGCAATTATCCTCTGTTGGCGCCGCTCCAAGCGGTCGCAATAGCGGTTACTATAGCGCAGCATGACTTCGTTTGAGCATCTTTAGGGATTTACGTAGCCGCTATCGTGTTTTATAAAAAGAATTTTTGGTCTTCGTTGCACAGATATCGCTTACTTAAATTAATAAGAGTCGCCTTAGCAATAGATGATTATAAATAATACTAGCTTTTCGGCCCGCGCTTTGCGCGGGCCTCAAAGCATTTATTTATAGAAATATAGATTTATGAAATATATAGATATATATGATACGTAAAATTTAAAAAATATATATAAGTAAATAAATTTTTCTCTCTCTCCCTCTCTCTTTCACACACGCACACGCACACACACACACACACATACACACAAATCTCTCTCTCTCTCTCTCTCTCTCTCTCTCTATTTTCGGCACTCAGTTCTTCGATATATATATATATATATATATATTACTAAAGGTATTGTAATCGACCCATGAAATTTGGATATATATATATATATATAGAGATTAATTACCCCGATTTCTCTCTGTCTCTCTCTCTCTCCCCTCTCTCTTTCACACATACACACACAAATCTCTCTCTCTCTCTCTCTCTCTCTCTCTCTCTCTCATCTATATATATGAAAGAGGAGTTCGCGAACAGACAGACAGACATCAGGCGCTGACGTAGACATCGAATTCGAAGTATTAATACACCTAGATACCGAAAACTACGGAGCGAATAATTATAGATAATCGGAATAATTTAATTTTTTATTTTAGAAAGCAATAGTTGAATCTTATCTTCGCCAGTGAATAATAAAATGTATAAAATTCGTTAATTTTGTCCAAACTGGCAATCCTTGATAAGGACTGGAATCTCGGTTGAAACGTTGTACTAACCAAAGAAATAAAGATTGCCAGTTTGGTCGAAATTAACGAATTTTATACATTTTTTTCATTTTACTTCTTTAAACTTTAAGACAATTATTAAGGTTCGAGAGTTCGAAGTTGCAGATTCGAAAACAAAGAGTTGAGATACTTTTGAGAGAATTTATAATTGGTATTGTATTTTAATTGTCAATACACGGAGAAAATTTTATATTAAAAATTACTATGTATGGCAGTAGCCGTGGACCATTGCTGGAATTATAAAAATTTTTACTATGTTAATATATTAATAATTATTAAACTCTTTTGTGAAAACATAGTAAAAATTTTTATAATCCAGGAATGGTCCACGGCTACTGCCATACATAGTAATTTTTAATATAAAATTTTCTCCGTGTACTGATATTTTTCTCTCTCGTTCTTCGTCTTGAATCATTTTTTTATTAGCGCTGTCGCTAAATGCAACATTGATGCGAAAGTAAGGGTCTTTGATTGGCACTATTTTCTTTCGCCGACAGCTTGTCCACCTCTAACAAGCCGGATTGGCATTTCGTTACCGCGCGCGAACTGCAACGAAACTTCATATCGCTATCCAATTAATTAGCCGAGTCGACAGCGACGGGCAACAATTGGCGTATTAGTGTCGACGATGGTAACGGCCCGGTCGTTTTGACGTCCACCATTGTTGCCGGTACCCTATGTTGTTAGTAGCCGTAGGGCATCGGGGCTGTATTGTGGCTGGGAGGTGGCGGTGGACGTTTCGTCGCCGTTTCGGCGGGGTACACCAATCGATATCTCTAGCGTATTCTCCGCATAATGGATAATTTATCGCGCATTCGACGGCGATTCCGCGGCCGAATCGTTTAGGCAAGTGGTGCCCGGGCAACGGCCGGAATATAAATGGCGGCGCGATTGCCATGTAAAATGCATGCGAGACGCGGTTTTCGGCCGAAACGTTATGCCGCCGGTGGTTAAATGAGATCGTTAATAAACGATACGCTTTATTGTGATTTACGGCGTTTGCTCTCGTTGCTTTCTCCGCGAGGGCTAACGACGCGCGTGTATCATCCCGTTTATGTGTATGTAACGGCATATGCGTATGAATAAATTATACCTATCAGGGAAATAAATCCCACCGGACGTACGGCAACGAGACAGACACCTGTCGTGACGATCCCTCGCTCGTACCTCTTTCGCAGGATCCGTTTCCCGCTGGGTGAACTTATATTTCACCGTGCGCGCGGCTCGACGGGGTGCACGTCCCGAATTTCATCTCGCAGCCGACGTAAAACGTTCCGGACGTCCGCGAAATCTCGCGTTGCCCTTTTAATATTAGCCCCGCGGGACCACGTTGACGCTCCTCGGCATTGTGAGAGAAGAAGAGTCTCGATTATTTTATTTCTGGTTATTAATAATACGGTGAGGTCCGTTTAAGCATCTTGCGCTGTGAGAGAATTTAGTAACAATACTTAATATATCAATCTACTAATATATAAGTTGTTTAATAGCTTGACAACGTTTGTAACCATTTTACAAAGACGTCTTATTCTACACAATATAAATTGAACATACGCAATGCTTTAGTCGATATATTGTTGAAATTGCAATGTAATCTAACTATCGAAAAATTATAACGAATTTTGCCCAATGGCAAAACTCAGCGAGATGAGTGCAAAATTTTGAGCTATAAAAGAACTCGTCTTTTTATCTGTATATATAATTGTTTCAGAGACGCGTGTTCTTGTTGTTGCTATTCAAAACCCTCTTTCCTCCCTATCTTTCATATTTGTTGCATAAAGATGTATCCTCCGGCGAGGATATAGCCGAGTGTCGGGCTACATATTCAAACATTTATGGTCGAGATATTACGAGAGTCGGCGGTCTCGCGGGAACCACCACGCGGTCGGACTTCACCCTCGCCGCATCATCCGCAGACTCGAGATAACATTTTCTCGACTGTCATCCCTTCCCTCCGTTCCTAACTCTAAGGGGTCTGTCGCCGACGAGAAGGACATTGTGTGCTCGTTGTCCCTGGACGCTGGCACGGTAATGGCCTGTTCCCCGTTCCCGCGAGAGAACGGATCTTTAATTTCCGCGATATTAGGGAACACTTGGTTTCCCTGGAGTGTCGTAGCCGCCGCCGAAAGTGCGCCCCTACGCTAATCTACCGTGAAATGAGTTATGCCGCGAACGTTCACCAAATGGCTCGTTAAAGGTCAGTATCGTCAAATGGTTTATCTGACAAGTCACCGACATTTGCATTCGTTTTGACGTCTATTTAAAAGCTCATTGGAACTTTCGTCACATTTTATCGTATACAAAATGTCAAATTTGTATCGAAGTTCTACGTTTGCGGTTGTATTATATGCAATTGGATTGCTTTTTATCTTCCAAGAGGGAAAGGTCAACTAGGAGGAGACCAGTCTACCAGTTTCGATCGATAAATAGCGGTGGTTTGTCCTTTAAAATACCGGAAGCTAGAAATAAAAATATTACATGAAATTCTGATGTACTTCCACTTCACATGGCACGAGTCTCTCCTGGTTTTGACATTTTCTTCTCTCTCTCTCTCTCTCTCTCTCTCTCTCTCTCTCTCTCTCTCTCTCTTTCTTCTTCCTTTCTCGATTTCTTTTTTTTCGGTCTTTCCGCCTCTCGTCGACAGCTTTCGAGCCGCTTGGCATCCACGACATCGTCTCCACTCGTACAACATAGGCGACAATTTACTTTACCATCTCGTCGCGCCGGAGGCGAGAGTTTCTTTCCGATTCGCCGGGTTTGAGCCCTACGGAAGGTTGACATTTCTCGCCTCGGCTCATTCTCGGCGTTTTGTATCGAGTGCATCGACGCCGATGCCGTGCGTCGCAGGATCTTCCGTACTCCTCCAGTTTTCAATTTACCTTCCGTCGACGGCAGCAGAAATATCTCAGGAATGCGCCCGACGACGCGCCTTTGAAAATCGAAAAGCGAGTACCACTTCTCCTCGTTTCTATTAGTTTAGTCATCGGCAGTGTAAACAGACTTTCTTTTTGCTTCTTCTTTTTGACTGTACTTCGACCGATAGGTCTGTCTCTCTTTCTCTATCTTTCTCTCTCTGCTTTTCTTTCTTTAGAGACGAAGATGGGAGGAGACGAACGAAAAAGGAAAAAGATTCGTGTAGCTCGTGACAATGTCAATGTTTGCGTCGTTGCAACGAGGTACTCTCGGTGTAGTTAAAGCCGAGAGTCTGCGGGTTGCAAAGGAGAAGCACAGATACACGTTGAAGATCTGCTCGTTCTGCGCGGATATATTACTTCAATAAACTTTTATTACCAAGCTTGATTCGAAATGAAACTATTTATTCTTCAGGCTTTTGATATTTTCTTTTATCTTCTCTCTCTCTCTCTCTCTCTCTCTCTCTCTCTCTCTCTCTCTCTCTCTCTCTCTCAGTAACAAAAGAAAGAGTGACGAAGAAATAATTTCGGCCTATATAGAATTCTTTTCTGTAGAATCAAATAAAGCCAAAGAATGGTTTGAGGAAATCCTGACTTTTATGAAGTTTAGAGCAATACCGAAGTAAGTAATATAATTTGTAAGATCCACTTTAGATACGACTTTATAAGCGGAGTACTTACAAGTCTTGAACTTAATCTTTAAATATAAAGACGTATCTAAAATGGATGTTGCAAATTATGGCTTTATCCATTCTTCCTTTTGAACCCTTCATTTATAAACTGGCAACAATCTTAAGACTGATGAATTCGTCGTATACGTAGCTAGGTGGCAAATTGCAGCGGTTACATTAATTCGCGAAAATCCCTCCGCGATTTACTCGAGGCCGCTATTTGTTCCCGTAACAGGTCCGGAGAACCTAATAAAAGCTGAAGAGATAACCGGCCGCTGTCGCGAGCGATTCTTATACGTGGAAGTAGTTTATGGTGGCACGAAGGGGTGAAGCAATCCGATTTGGGAGCGCCATTACGAACGCATGGCGGGATCGCAGACCGCCACCGCTGGTTACATTTATAAATGCGATTCCTCGTAATATATCACCCGTGTAACCCGGCTCACGCTAATTCCATCGGGGTGAAGCGGCCAATAAAATCAGAATAGAGTTATAAGCTTCTCTCCCCTTTCCTCCTCGCCGCGCGTCTGGTGGCACAACCTTCGCTCTCCGTCGGCTCGAATCCATTTTAATTTTTATATTTTCCATCGCCATTATTCTTCCTTTTGGTTCTCCAGTTTTTTGTAGCGCCCTAATGGCGGTCTGGCGGGCGTACGTGCGAGCGATTTTCACAGATTCTCTCGAGACATTCCGGAAAACTTGACCGTTGACTCGTCGTTATCTATTTCACGGCGATCGCGCCGTGGTGTACGCGTAACGAGTTTTCCATGCAAATGAGGCCGCGCGTAGTGAATTAGCGTTTATTACCGAGTATACGGAAGAAGTTTAATTATCGGGATCGGGGAAAGGGAATTATCGTCGGCCGCGGAGAGACGCGCGCGCTCGTAGATCCGAAACCCGAGCGAGATATTCATACGCGCGCGCTATCGACGATGAATCCATAACTCGCGAGCAGGAGTCCGGGGATGCTCTCGCGAAATCGTAAACGCGGGCAGAATGGGCGGTTTAGATCGTATCGTTCGCGATTTACCGCGGCACTTTGGATTCCTCCTTGCCCGGTGCGGCGCTCGTTGACGCGCGTTGCTCTCGCGATTCCGGCCGCGCGGTAACGTCCGCCGAGTCAATAAAATCGGCGCGTCGCCTCCCTTATAAGAAAACGTCTTAACCGTCGGTGTAACGCGAGAATTATGCGGAGCAGTTGCACGCCGGGACCGAACGCACGTCCACGCCTGCACCTGCGTGTTAGTCCGACTTGTCCTTCCTCCCGCTGCCGCTGTCTCTCCTCTCTCGGTCGGCTAGGTCGGATAATTGAAATGATAACGATTACGATATAACAGATGTAACGATTATGGAGCAACAGATACACGCCGACCATTCGCGGCCGGTAAGACTGGATATTTGCCTGATTTATAGGAACATATATACCTCCGATGAGCGCACGACGCACGTAATGGCTCGACTTAGTTTATCAGGAATGACTTTCGTGGCTTATGGTGGATACCGATTTCTGATCACGAAGATATTTCCTCTGCCACACCCTTTCCGCTCTTATTATCATTATCGTTATCGCTATCGAGAAATGGCTTTTTAGTCTTCGGCGCGTTTCTTGCCCCGCCGCTTTTTCTATGTGCAAATTAAGTTTATTATAATTACCGATAATTACCGGGTTATTATTATAACTGCCGTAAATGCCTTGTTAAGTATTCATTATCTTATAATGTGTATAATTTATTCATTCAGATAACAGATCTTTCTGATATATTCCTCGTATAGCGTTCACAGTCTGGAACATATAATGGATTTGATTTTATTTCTCCTCTTTCTCAAGTACCGTACTCAACTTGTACGTGTACTCAATTTTCTCATGTATGCGCGATGTTATATCAGGATCGTGAACGTTGATATCTATCGACCGAACTTTTCCGGTCGACGATATATTATTCAAAAGCAACTTTGAGGAAATGCTGTATGAAGCTTCTATCCGAATCTGATATTCCACTATCTTTTCGTGCTTGTTTTATTTATTCAGTACTTGATCAGAAATAGAGTCCCTTTATCGTAACCCACATATAGAAGATCGCCTCAGCTTCTCGCGAAGATTCTTCACATGATCGATTCGCACTATGGGCGAGAATCCGATGACGTTGCGGCGTCTCATCATATATTTAGATCCGCAAAATTTCGTTAGAATCCCATAAATTTGTATAAAAATATAATGACGTAGTCCAACGATGTCTTACATTAGAGACAGATAAGCGTTAAGTTGCTCGATCGAATATCTGTCGTAAGAGTTCGTCGGCGGTTTTGGGACGGTCCAGACGGCACCTGACAAATTCAGAAAGAAAAGAAAGGGTAATTATGCATATTAGCGGCGACCTCACCGATTTCAATGAGCTTGATATATGTTATCAAGGTCATCGCCCTAACAATCAAAAGGTTTTAACCATCGCTCATTGTTTGTTAAAAAGTTATTAACAAAAAAAATTGGAAAAATATATCAGTTTGTGTCAGTGCTAAGGGAAGTAATTTGTTAATATGTGTGTGTACACGGAGAAAATTTTATATTAAAAATTACTATGTATGGCAGTAGTCGTGGACCATTGCTGGAATTATAAAAATTTTTACTATGTTATTATATTAATAATTATTAAACTCTTTTGTGAAAACATAGTAAAAATTTTTATAATTCCAGCATGGTCCACGGCTACTGCCATACATAGTAATTTTTAATATAAAATTTTCTCCGTGTAGATACAGTACACGTGTGGGCGGGGGAGGAGCTCCGCCCTTCCCCTTGCATCTCCATCCCGAGAAAAACCTAACCTAATCAAAAACCTAATCAAATTTTAATTTTAAATCAGAAATAGGTTTGGATTAGATTTGATTTTTTCGGGATGGGGGTGCAGGGGGAGAGAGGCGGAACGTTCTTGTACTTTGCGTGAAAAGATATATTTAACTTTTTTGTTAATTTAATGTTAATTGTTTCGGTGTGAGGGTGAAAAAAGAGGAAGCAAAATTTTTCATCGCTCATACACATACTATTTTGACATATATATTAGCAAGTTATGTCCTGCAGTACTAAGAACGACTGTTATATTTTTCAAACTTTTTTTACAATAACTTTTTAACGAACAATGAGCGACAGTTAAAATCTTTTGATTGTTATCCAGGGCGATGATAACATATGTCAAGCTCATTAAAATCGGTGAGGTCGCTAATATGCATAATTACCAAAGAAAGTGTTAGTCGATCACACTCCGTCTTCCTTTCCTATTTACCAGAAAAGCGTTCGAGCACGCGTGCACGTTCGTAGCTCGCCGGACGCCGGACAAACCTGCGAACCTGTCCCCGACGGTTACCAGGTACGTTTCCGCGAGTGTTGCGCATTTACAATGTTGTTACGGGGCGCGGGCCCGCTCGACCGTGTGAAGGCCCGCGTCGGTGTGCGCTTAATATGCGCGCGGGCGTAGGGGCCGCGATGCGTGATTCAACGAGGGTTCTCACGAGCAGGCCGGGGCACCGTCGGCCGAGGTGCGAGGCGCGAGGAACGAGCGGGCCCTCAGAGAGGAGAAAAAAAAAGGTGACGAGAACCGTGAACGTGGATGGAGGAAGGGAGTGAAAGAGGGAAGGAGGGAGACGGCGACTGGTGCTATACGCGGGAATGCGCAACGGTACACGCCACATCGTTTAGGAATTCACGAATACTTTAAACGGGAGTAAATTCCTGGACTTTTTACATCGCTGTCGCACGCACGGTGATGAGGCAGGCGAGTGCTGCGTGCGAGAGAAGGAAGCGTTGAATTTGAGAAGAAACGCTTGCGAGAGTAACCATTCATTTCGCGATGATGCAACGACGAGGTGGCGCCCGTAAATTACCGTCTTAAATGAAAAAAATCTTGAATGCCGTTTCCGCCGTGAAAAAGTTTCGCGCGATGATCTCACATGTCGACTCATTTTCGTCTCGATATCTGTATTTCTGGAACGTCAGGCCTTCCCGATTTATATGCATATATATTCGAAGCGAATTCTCGGAAAGGATATACACCTGCATCGTCGAAAGCTATTATGTTATAATAACTTAATTTCGAATTCGCACCCACGTCACAAGCTTTCGCCAAAATGCGAAATGGGCGATCCGCCGGCTACTTATTAACCCTTCGCGGAACGGAAACGCTGCCGAGCATCATGTCAGCAGGACGAGAATAGAGATCGAAATCTCGTCGACACGTGTATGACATTTGCACACCGGCATGGTGCGGCTTTGACGCGGCTTTGCTTGGCGACGTCGCGTGTGCACGATCTCCTAGTTTTGCATTCCGTCCACGTACCCCCGCAAGCAATTAGGTTCGTCTTCGGATTCCTCGCATGCTTTTCGCCGACTCGCGCGACGTGCCATCGCACGGGCATTAGTGCGAAACCATATCCTAGAGACTCTCGAAATTGAATAATTCTCGAGATACCGTTGGGGATGTATTCGCGCCGACTATTGCAGGATCGTTTTAAGAGGCCTCTTAGTCTTTCAAGGATTTAAAGAAATGTTTGGTATCGGGCACAAGTAAAGAGAGAAAGAGAGAGAGAGAGAGACACGTGAGAGAATGTGTGTGCGTTAATGTATAAAAATTATTTATCGAAAGAAACACACATTTTATTTTTATTTATTATATTTATAAAAGGAATCTGCTTGGAAAAAATTTCGAGAGGATATTTTAAGATTCGGGCTTATATTAATGGATAATTGATTCGCTGGACTGGTATCTTCAGACATTTTTATCTCCTTTCGTATTCCAGATTATGTATTCCAGCAAATTGCTTTTAAATAGCGATTACATGAAGAATGTCGAAAAATAGAAAGTGAGAGAAGATTTACGACTTTAATGTATTCAATAGCTACTTTTGCATATATTATTCCACTTGAAAATCGCAGACAGCGGTAAACACCTTAAATCGTCACTCAGAATATGTTAATGAACTGAGATAACACATGTACTGAATACTTTGCTGAATTTTAATGAAGCGGCTGAAATACCTTGGAATCAGCTCTTTATTACCGAATCCTCGTGTTTTTGAATAAATGAGCTCGCGGTCAATGATATGTATCGATCATCGTCGAAACAATATTAGATAGAGGCCTCATTATAGTCCGTAGCTTCTGTTACGACAATGGCTACTTGGCATTCACGTTATACTGCCGAGCCGATATTGTTCGGTGCGCGCCACTACCTCTCTCGCGAAGCACCATCCGCATACGTGGGATTCAATTGGAAGATAATGCGTCTTCCGCTGCATCTTGCGCTGCACGCACACGCGCCTGTCTTTCTCTCTCTCTCTTTTTGTTTCTCTCTCGGAAGGTGCATGTAATGCGCATGGAGATGCGGCACGTTTCTCCGACGAGGAGGAGAATCACGAAGATGGGATGCAGATTGAGACGATTACTCAACTATAAAATTCGCTTGGCTATTGATTTTAAAAAGATTTGATTTTTGTTATATACAACAACAGAAAATTGAGATGAAATTTGCGATTGAAAAAGAAATTCAAATATTGCCATATTAATGTCGTCCCCTTTAATCATGACGTAATATCTAATTACTCTAGCATTTTAGATGTAATGTTTTTGCAATATTATTAACTTTAATTTGTTCTGTTGTCAAAGAGATACTTTAGATATTTTTCTTTTTATGAATGTTTTCTTTCCATATGTTCTTAAAACTGTCTTTAAAAAACGAAGGCGATATTATTCAGGTTTCATATTAAAATTTTGGAATTTATTTATATTTTCTAAAATAATGTGTGTATATATTTGCTATGTTTAGGCAATCTTACAAAAGTCCTCGGTATCGGTAGAAATCGAGGTGAGACCGAGACAGCTGGTACCAGACACTAATTGCTTCATCGACTACCTACAGCAACTGCAGACCATCGTGAGAGCCACTTCCGGCGCGCAGCCAATCTACACTCTCATGGTGCCACTCGTCGGTAAGTGAAAACAAAAGTTTACCATATTATTAGCGCGGAAGAAGGATCGACACGTACGCTGCTTGGCCCCCGACCTCGTCCATCATTTTTTTGATCGAAGATCGTCGATTATCGCAGAGAGAAGATGGATGTGTACAGTAATACAGTTCGGATTAATACTCTCTTTTTTCGTCTCTTCAAAAGCGCGTGAAATAATTACCAATAAACAACGAGAAAGATCGTGCCTTTATAACACTATTCATTCATATCAGATGAACAAAAATAGAAGAGAATTTTGATTTGTCAAATATGTGTCGTAAACTTGGCTCTATCTTGTCGTCGCATTCCGTTTGTCTCGTAAAAATCGTCTATCTCTCGCAGATTGAAAACATGACCGTTATGAAACGATCGAATGTAAAATCAGAAATTTTAATAGAACTTTTCTACGTAGGTCTACAGATTATCTCAAGTTACCAACATTTTTCTTAAACATGAGAAACGCCGTGCACAATTAAATCGGTTATTATAATACTTTAATCAGCTATTGGCGCATCGAACGTATCTATGAAATATCTAAAAGCTATACAATGACCGAACACACCTTCTCGAGGGTTGTGTCTAGATAATGTCATCGAAGAGAAATGACGCGACCAGTCGGAGGTCGCGTCTCGGGTCAAAGCAATCGCCGGTGCGCAAACACACTCGATTCGCCTTGTCTCCGACGTTAAGCGCTGCAGAAGACCGTCGACGATCGTCGATTCGTCGATCCCTAGCGGAGAATAGTTCATTAGGTCATCGTCATTACGCGTCACTTGTCGTAGAACTTACCTGCCCCCTCGTCCTCGTGAGAATGGATTGTCCCATATACCCCCGGCGCGAGACGCTTTGTCCGATCGCGGGAGCCGTTTGCCGGATCGAACTCCGACCGATACGGCCATTAACGGCGCTTGCGTCAGCTCCCGGTTCTCCACGGCCGAGGATGATGACACCGAGGAATGCGAACCGCCGTCGATTCCTCCGCTCCAATTAGCGTTGAGCAATTCCTCCCGAGTGCCGTATTGTCGGAGTGCGTTTCCTTTAACGGTCCCGCATCGAGATAGAGATAGAGAGTCCCGAACGAAATCACGGTTCCGAGTCATCGTCGCGCTCGAAGCAGTTAAATCCGTAGCAGTATACCGATTTAGAGCCACACATTGCGTTCCGCTATGGAGATATAACAGTGCCCGCGCTGCTATGTATATAAATATAATTTATATAAATAATTTATATAAATTTTGATTTTTCTCGCAAGTTAGACTTTAGGAGATAAACTTACATTTTCAGGATAGAATTGTCTCATTTTAATGTTAATAGAATTTTTATGTGCGATGTGTTTAATTATCGGAGTATTTAACATTGAAAGAGAAACCATTGTAATTGATGATGGCTTTCAATCAAATTTTTTCTGGGGAAGAAGATGGAATATATACTCATAAAGAATGTAATGACGCGGAACTTTGATACAAATTCTTATGTGGTGCTCAATTTAAATTTTATGGTACTCGACTGACATAATAAGTTACGTCATTAGAATTTGTTAATTATTATTCGACGAACGTTATTCGAAACATTGAGATAGCGGTAACTATACTACCGCTATCATAAAGAATAATAAACACTATCGGAGAGGTATAATTCTTAATTAATTAGTAGAAATATCCCGTTAAGTTCAGCTTCGATTAATTCGATTAAAATTCAGTTCAAAATTCCGTTTATTATATTTTAAAAAATATAATTATATCTAATTATACTGCTTAAAGATAATTATCTTTCTTATAAATAAATATTTCTTTTTTTACAAGAATTAAATTTAATTGGAGTGATTGAAGGCTATCACAGCAATGGAATCATCAAATTGCACGTCACACTCCGATCAGCGTGTTTTTTTACAATACGACAATGCGTACAGGATGCTCGTTTCTGTCAATCGGTCGGTGATGATGACAACAACGATGACGCATGGCACGACAGAACGACCGGTTCTTTCTTTTTTAATAGTCGCGGTTTATAGACACTCGCTACTCAGCGAAACGCAATCAGCGATAAATTTACAATCTTCCACGGCGCGGCTGACATTTTCACGGTGCTTTATAGTAATGCGTCTGGAGTTACGGCTGTGACGACAAGACGGACATTCGGAGCATTTATTGCCTCGGGCGCGTATATCTTAACCATTCGAGCCTGTAATTCTGTAATTGTGATGTATTCATTTTGTGAATACTTATCTTGGAACGCCTATCCATACTGTATTCGATTTTCAGATGCATATACGGACATTTTTTAGCGAAGTTGTAATAATGTAATTTACTTAATTAAATAAAACATCATGCTAGAGCAGTAGTGCGAAAAATTATTTTTTTAAATATCGAATTGACAAAGCTTCTTAAGATCATCGTGAAAGTTGCACGCGACACACATGCTTTAGCGTTCAATCGAAGACAAGGCCTGGTGTCAAAGGTTCAAGGCCGCTGAAAATCGAAAGGCTCATCAATCACCATCCCTATTGCCAATTAACGCTGATCTAATCGTTGATTCAGCAAAATCGATTCACGGTACCAATCCGGACACAGTATTTTGCGGAAGCTTACGTCACTGTCCGTCCTATTTTGTCATGGATTCCTCATCGATCCTCTGGCGGAAGAGCTTCGAATGCCAAAACGTTTGTTAGGCGAGGTCGTGGCCGTTGCGATAGGGCAAGGACAAACGTTTCGCCTCGAAGATTTCGATGAGTATTATCGCGTTTATCGATTAGTCATGGCTCATTTATTAGGTTTTTGACTAAACTTCAAACTTCAACTTCGTTAATTCACTTATGAAAAATCTTGTTTAAAAAAAAAAAATTATAAGGAAATGGAGTAACCAGGTAATAGAAGAAAAAGAACCAACATCCGAACTTGAAGAAATTATGGGATACCTAAGAAATAGATCAAGAAATAAAGTAGAATGAAAATGGATTGCGAAGTGCAAAAAATCAAGATTGGTTTTTAAAATTGTACCCGCCGAACAGTCATTTATAGAGCAGTTATTTTAATTTATTTTAGTCGTCTAATCGCGCATAATTTAAAGATTGATTATTGTACATGTCGATATTTCAGCAACAGAATATTTATCGCGCAGTGATAAATGATGTCTGTCTAGGTGATAAATAATACCGTTTCCCCTATTCTCTCGCCCTGCAGTTATTCTTTCTATTTCCGCCCCCCTGTCTCGCAAACTTCATCCACTACCGACCGCCCTTGCCAGTTCGTTCAGGGGTCGGGTCTGGAAGGAGGATAAGGCTGGCAGCCGGTTAATTTATCGAGTCGGGGAAAGTTTGGTGAATCTCCTATTTGCATTTTCCGTAGATTGCTTCTCTGCGCGCGCTCGCGCGGCAATCTGTGGCGAATAAAGTCGATAAAGCTCTCTCACAGCATTCATGATAATCTCCTCTCCCTTCCTCCTCACAAAAAGAATTTAATGCGTCTGTTCGTACAAAGAAAATAGAAAAATTGGAAGATGACAAATGAGCTGCGAAATGAAACGAATGCGAACTCTGAATTTATTACATTATCTTTCCGATAGAAATTAAAATTAAAATTTTTTTAAACAAATAATATTAAGAATAAGACCGATGATATTAAACAAATATAAATATGAAAGAAAGCCCATATCGGTCGCGGCGGATCTTGGTGCCTAATAATAATTATTATAAAATTTTTTTATTCTATCGTAAATTTTGTCACAAATTATCAGTCGATCAAATTGATCTGTAAAAACAACAAATTGGTTAAATGTCAAAATAGATTGCGGTTAAGAAGGAATTCTTTTTGTTCACGAATAATGACAATATTAATGACAATAAAAGTTTGAGTATAAATAGATCGCGCCGTCACTCTCCAGTAAAAAATTGTTTTCTGCTCGGTCTTGTTACTCGCTCGATCCGTGCGTTTCTCCCTTTCCTTTTTGTCGTTCGTGCGAGTCGTGGGGTCGAAAAACGAAAGTGCGCCTTCATGCAAAATCGGCCGGCGTGCTGCCCTTTGACCTCACCGGCCAGTCGGCCGACCACGGGCCCGTCTGGCTCTCCGATGGCGAGCAACGGTGTGTTCACAGTTAGGTTCTCACGGCTCATACATGAATGTATGCATGTGGCTTGAAACGCCCGCGATGGGGCTGGATGGCAGCGACGTACCGCGGGCTGCCTTCTGGCTACGATTGGTACGTGGGCGATATCGGTACGGTGCTCGCCAATCGTTGGGGAGAGTGGCTTTTGAACGTAGCTGGGATGATTCTTTGCCTTAACAGCACGTCGCCATCCCGTTTCCCTCAATCTCGGCCATGAAGACGACATTGATCCCGTCGAGTGAATCTATCGCGTAGACTACATAGTGGTAGTCACAGACACGATTTTTCTTTTAAATCTTTGGATTTTGTATTTAAAGGAAAGATTTTTGTATTTAAAAGAAATTTTTATTTGAGTTTAATTTAATTTATTTATATTTGTGTAATTGTGTAGAGAATTTCGGGGAAGGTGTAAGGAATCTTTCAATGAATCAGTCTCGACGTCTGCGTTTAGGTCATCGATAAATTATACCAATGAAATTGAGAGGATTCATACATATGCTTACTATTATTTTTATACCTTAAATTTTATAAAATTCTGCTATTTTTAATATGAACGTAAATTTTACTTTCTCACATAATAATAAAGTTTTATAACTAATTGAGTAGTATATATCAGTATTATATGAATCATAACTACGCGTCTTATAATTATAAATTAATTTTTTTGATACGTAGTTCCTTTTCTTTTCTTCTATAAGGATTAAATTTTCACACTTTTTCGTAATAACTAATTCAACAGCGATTAATCTTGATTCCTTTGCACTCTCGCGAGGCGTGCACGCGACGCGGATTTCGACACGGCTCTTTCGCGCGTGCTTAACAAGCGAAAATATTTTTTGTTGCAGTACTAAATGAACTCGAAGGTCTAGCTCGAGGCGCCGATGCGAGAGATTGTCCTCCAGCATCGAGAGCGACTCTAAATCCCGAGCATGTGGTGCGAGTTGCCGAGAACGCCAAGGCGGCACTGGCCTTTGCGAGAAGCCGAAATCCGGCGATTCGGTGCTTAACCACGAGGGGCACCGTTCTCACATCCAGCACTTTTACGGTGGAGGAAGACGTTGACAAAGTAAGTAAGAAGCTGGACGAACCTCGACGATTCGATACGCTTACATTCGCCTCTTAAGTAACTGTATTCGGCGTGCTGAGGTATTTAGAAGGCAAATTTGCATCGATCGTTGACCGCGGTTAAATGTGGGACTTCCGCTGAACAATCCTTTATCTTTTTCACCTTCTTTTGTCTAAAAACCTCAGAAAATTCTCCGAAGCTATCGCGATTCGGAGATGAAATCGAGATATACAATTTTCTTCTTTCTCGTCTTGTATCTTTCCTTTAAACTAGGAAGAAAATTATATTCTGTTACCTTGAACCTAATACTTGTTATAATTTCAATTGTCAACATCGGTATGTTTTACATTTTATTAAGCGGATAATGCGATTTTGTATATCAATGGCGATTAGAAAACCTATTCTGACAACTGATTTGAATTATCAAGGGATCGTTATTTTCACCGCGATTTTATATCTAAACGCCTGCGGCGAGCAACGACAAGCGACACGATTAAGCGAATCGATTGTGACATTCAGTCGATAGGATTCTAACAGTTACACGCAGAAAGTAGCCACGGTATAGTGCAAACCAGTCATTCCGAAGACCAATGGTAGCGAAGAAAGGTAGGCACTCTCGGACACACACGGTGTTCATTGAAGCGCGAATGTTATGATAACGAGTCGAGAACACCCACGTGGTGTACGTGCGAAGTATTTTCTGCAGCATTTGCGACTTGTGCTTAGTTATTTTCGTACTAACATAGTTTTCGTGAATAGGCCACTTAATTTTAATGACAATCTCTGTTACAAATTCAGAAGCTCGGACCTCATTTTAGCTATTTGTCACAACTTAAATGGAACGTAATTATCCACCGAGTTCATCGGTATATTCGGAATTTCGATCGTCTTGTTTTAGGATAGACTGACACGGAACGACGACAGGATATTGACGACGTGCCTCAGTCTCTGCAGATGCATCAAGGATCAAGTAAACGCAGGTAGGTATCATGAAATTCACGTCAAAAACGCGTTAGAATATATATTTCTCTCTCTTCTATAATTTCAACCGTCATTTTTTTACATTGATCGTCATTCGTTTACATGATTAATTTGATCATATATTCGATATGTTTTTACGATGTTACTTTAAACTTTTTATACAAGTACATTTTTTTTTCCGTCTATATTGTAGTCTAAATTAGTCAAAGAATACTCTTTCCTAGATTTATTAAAGGATATCCAGAGGAAATCTTTTTTCTCTTCTAACTTTGCCAAAGAAAGTCTAGAGGCAATATTTCGCTAGTTAAAATTTATCAAAGACTCTCGAGACAAGAATAAATGAGTTAGTAGCGGGAGGTCCTGCGCGTAAGCTCAATAAAAAAATTGGGGAACCCCGGCTTTTGCCTTAACAGAAGAGGGACAGCCGAGGCGTTTGAGACGGGAAGTGGTTCTGCTCACGGAGGACCGGAACCTCAGGGTGAAGGCTCTGGCCAGGGACGTGCCTGTGAGGGAAGTTCCCGATTTCATGCAGTGGGCTGGACTCGGCTGAGACGGCATCACGTGATCGCGACGAAACTCCGATTCTCACTTGACGAGAAATCTCCCGTGTTCCTGCCGCGCGCGCCCGACCAAACGTCAAACAAGATCGAACGCAGCGAGAAGAAGTAGAAGAAGAAAAAGAATGCTCGTCATTGCCGACGGATCTTCGTCGCGGATCTTTTTCGTAGCCGATCGACCGTTGACTATGCGCGCACGACGTTGTTATCGCGTAAGTCTGTCGCAGATTGGGTATTCAGATTGTCTCCCGACGGTGCTCCACTTTTTTTCTAAATTTTTTTAAAATCCTATTATGGAGAGACCGCGAAGTACGGTGAGTAGGAGCGAGTCCTACGGAAGAAAAAGCAAAGCGCGCGCGGTCGCGTAAAATTGCGAATGAAGTACGGTACGAATGATGGGGAAAGAAACAGGCTCGAAGCCTGTCGTTTGCCGTTTCGCTTGTCGGAAACGCGAGCTATTCGAAGGCGAGAATGAGCGTGACACTACCTACCTTGTACCCCTAACTGTTCCGTGTATCTTGAACGTGCAGAGATAAAAATCCCGAAGAGAGCCTTTTCACACGGGGACTGTGTAACGGGCGGTTCGAAAGACACGTTGAATCCAGGACGTTCACAGCCATGGCATACACTACACTGAAGTAAAATCGAGAGACAACCGACAGGGACGTGAAGAAATAACGAAGAAACGGTAAAAAATAGAGCTTTACTGTCTTGAGGTGCTGTCACTGTTTGTAGATTGTTTTTATCGATAGCAGCCGCCTATTGCGGCTGGATAATCATTTTGTATAATTTTGTTTGCCGATATTTACTTTGTTCGTGAGACGTTATTAAAATTTTTATATCGTATGTACGGTGTTTAAGATGACGTTGACGGCGATGCGTTCGCGTCATCGTTTCGCTGGCAATCGCGAAACGTGTCTTTTTATCGTTCTGCGTGAGTCCACCGTGACATTTTCCACGAGGCGATTCTCTCCCCCTTTTCTTAACGCTAAAGTCATTAACATCATTACCTTTAAGCTGCCATAAAGTGAATTATTAACGACGATTCGTTTCCAACGAATGACTATGCGTCGTCGGGGATATCGACAAGATCGGAATGACAATCGATTTAACGTGATCGTTGATCCTGTGCTCGATCGTCGTCGATTGATGATTTACCCTCGAGAAATGTTAGGAACGAGCGAAAATAGTTTTCTTTCGAAAATCAACGTCAATCTACGTGTAACGACCAAACGCATACGTAAAAACTATATTCGGTTTTTATTATACATATCAGTATTTTCAAACGAGTTTGATTATTGATATTATAATTTCATACGAGATTGCTGGCGTTCGTCGTGGAGAATATGTATTTTGCGCATTAATCATTGATTTTGGAAATTCTTCTTTCGATCGTCTCCAAACCGACGTACGCCATAGCCAAAATGTATATCTGTTTTCATTGCTTGCGAGTGAATACTCGCTTGTATAGCGTATACATTAACATCTGTATAATTCACCGGCTTAAAACTAGGAATTAATGTAAGAAAACGAAGTAAATTTTATTCCATGGGGTGCACGATTGTATAACCATATGGTGTTCTTTATAATATCAAAGACTAGCTTTTACCGATAAGCCGAGAATAAATGTATCCCGCAAGTGTTGGCACGATCGCTATTATAAACATTCCTTGTCGGAATTACGTTGACTAGATTATTGGTCGACGTTGATCTAGCGATGTCACTTTGCCCGGCTTCGTCGTGTGTTACCGAAGCGCAGTTAAGATCATGATTGTGAGTGCGAAGCAAGATTCGCAAAATAGTTCGCGTGACGTGGAGTCGAATAGAGTTACTGAGATCGTTTCATCCTCACGACGAATTCTCGAAAGCGCGAACGCGACTTGTGTGCCGACGTCGGTGTTTTCTTCGCGTTTTTTAATATTACTCGGTTTTACCAGATACGTATACGAGTTTACCTTTCGGGAGAAATCTTTCGGAAGCGCACAGTGGTCGAGGCATACGCGCGACCAGCAAGGAACTGCGGGACCGATGATCGAGTAGCGAACACGATGTCCTATTTTTCGACAGAGATAAGATATAGTTACTTAATGCTCCTTAGTATATTGAAGAGTGTGTGTGTGTGTGTATGAGTGTGAGAAAGAGAAAGAGGGGGGACAAAGAGAGAAAGAGAGGGAGAGAATGACAATTAGATTAACGGAGAAGGACAGTTGGCGGAAAGGAAAAAAATGCGCGACGCATTAAAGACCGTATCTACGATAAATCTCGATGCTGTCCGAGGTATCGTCGGAATTCCTGCGAATTAAATCGAATCGGTAAGTAGAAGAAGTGCCCACCCACTGCACCGCCCGGGCAGAATCCTTTCGTTACACCGTGATGTTCCGCTTGACAAACCACGCCCGTACGTGCAGAAGAAGGTCTCGTCGAGTAAGGGTGTATTTTCAGCGGTATTTTAAGGGCACGTGTATAAGAAGCATATTAAAATATCTCTGCCCGATCTGTCGTGGGAAAATGTCTTCTTTCTATTGAAAAAAAAAGAAAATGTCTATGTGCAAGGATTCTACTACAACTTACGGAGGAAGATACGATCGCACGAATTCCCGAGTAGGAATCCATAAATTTGCTTTTTGCGAAACGCATTGAGGTCTTATTTAAGTGTACGTACTTCTTAATGTCGTCGTAAGAAGATGGTGAAGTAGCATTTGTCAACGATACTTCACGAGATCCAAGATCGGCACGTTGAGAGGAGAGTGAAAGAGAAAACAGAAGAAGAGAGAAACGCAAGTTTCGCGCCTGTGAAGTTGTTCATATCCCTCGTCCTTCGGCGTGTCCGTTTGCTTTGACGTCTTTTTCTTTTTCCCCTGTCACCTTCCTCCCCTCCCCCCCCCTCGTCGCCGTTTTAGCTCAATTTTTTATTCGAACCTCCACGGCGAGAGAAAGTGCGGCGTATCAATGGAGTTTGACGAAGCCCACTCGAAGCACCGACGATGTACACTGTCATTGTGTTTCACTAATTTCTAAGTATAGCCTTTCGTAGCCTTCTTAATGTGCGCGTTCGGTCGCCATAAGCAACCGATAATTAATTCGATGGCAGACGTTCGAGAGATATAAGAGAGTGCGACGGATGGGCGAGCGAAGTCGATTGCGCGAGTGCACCTTCCAATCGCGAATACATAATAGAAATTATCGAGAAACGCTTGTTTTCTTAAACCGACAGCCATATGGGAGACATTTTTTAACGATTAAAATCAAACGCGAAGTATCACAGTCAAGTCGAACAGTATCTTAAAGTGTTCCAAGTTCTGTAAAATTTATTGAACAAAAATTTTAATTTTATGAAAAATAAAAATATTATTAGCACTAAATATCACTGTCGAAAATAAAGAATGAATAAGATATTGAATGGTGAAATCGAAGAATTAAATTTGAATAATTATTTTACTGAAAAGGCAGTTCGCGTACGAATCGGTCGTCGGTTCTCGAGGGAAGTGTTTAGCGATAATTTAGAATACTTAGTTTAGTACGGGATAACAATCAGGGTATAGTTTGCAATTGTACTCCGGGCATATCACACACAGTATATTTACAATATCATCGCAATAGTTCTCTTCTGCAATAGTCATAGCGGTGCAATAGACACTCTACCCACGAATAAGCCACCTCGATAAGACTATCCGTCCCCGAGCATCATAATCCATTTTCATTGTTTCGATGTAATATATATCTTCACTCACTCCGGCCTTTCAACTTTGAAATTGCATACGTCGATCTCACGAGTAGTCGCCAGCTGCTCCGATCGGCTTACGCGCGATCGAGTTCACGTTAGCCCGTGCTTAATAGAGAAAGAGAGAGAGAGAGAGAGAGAGAGAGAGAGAGAGAAAAAGAGAGCGGAACGTCTGAGAAATATAGGTAGACATTTGACGTAAGATAGACGTCGTGATTTTTAGAACCGATTTATCTCGGACGTGGACAAGCGAAGTCCCGCGGTACGTTCTCTCAACGCCTTCCGCTTCCGAGATAACTCGCCACACCGTAAGTGTACCTATATCCATATTGTATATAGGTATATATAATTATATATAATTAAACACGTTTATATATAATTATACATATATAAATACACCCACCCGTCACCGATTTTATGCTAGATTCTCGCAATATCTCTAATAAATCTATATACGTGTATTATTGTGACGAAGAGCAAAGGAACGCGTTTCATTTATATTTCGTCCGGAGGAGAAGAGATTTGCTGACAATGCGATATGATTACGACGACGACGATGATGGTGATGATGACAAAACTGTGAGGATGACGCTATGAAAGCAGAAGTTTTTAGGCTAATCGTTTATTACATATTATGAGAAATGTCGCTACTAATAGTGTTACCACTTTGAATATTCAATAAAAAGTTGAGACTAGCGTTATTACATTATGTACCTTATTATAATTATTATAATTATATGGTATTTAGTATATAATACTCTCTATTTATTGGACCGAAATTCTCAGAATCTGCATATATTAAGTTTGCTCATATCCTGTCCATGGTATTTTTAGTAAATTAGTCATGAATATTACCATGTCTAGCTAGTATACTACTAATAGGAGATTTATCCCACTTGACAGGATAACGTATAATTTTTGCATTACGACTTTGCGAAATCGGGGTCCGGCACGTCAGGCTCTTCTAGATTAGACCTGTCTTGCGTGCTCTTTACCTAGTTTGCAAGATTTAGGCTTGCAAGGTACGTAGAGGGGATCCTCGTCGTATGATAGAGTCGTTGACACGCTCGACCTCGTTATATCTTCATCGTCGAAGGTCCGCGCGCGGTACGGTATTTCTCTTAGGTGCACGACTAAGGTCGCCCGAGTCATCTCGAGTACGACTCTTTTTCTACACGAGATGTGTGCAGACAGGTACGTTTTTCACGAAAGCCACGAGCGACAACAGGCACCGTTATGACACCTCTACAGCGGAATGTATAATACTCGTTTCTTGCCACGACAAATTCCAATATCCATTATCACGATTCCGTCCGAAGCACGAGTCGTGCCTTATGTCGCTAATTATCCGGTTTTGTTACGGATCCTTTTTTTTTCTCAATTATTGGACTAATGATCGTTTTTATCGTAACTCGATTTATCTATTTCGCAGCCTAAAGCAGATTTGCGTATTTGCGTACAAAAAGACACTGCCTTAAAAAATAGTTTTATTACATCTTATTTTTTCTGCTTACCGAACTAATTGCTTGATGAACTTCATAGATTAAAGAATTAGTAGAAAAATAATAATAATAATTACTGATCGCTCTAAAGATTTTACAAATTGGAAAAACGAGAGAAAAAATTCAGAAAACAAATGACGAGTAGTGATCTCTTTAAAAATTTCTTATAAAAATATTTACATATATAAATATATAATACGTGCGGCGTTTTACGTATTTCATATTTTTGACACCCGGAATATTTATTTGCTTGATTGCTTTTAAAATTGGTAGGTGACTTTACTCGAGAATTCAATGGGGTAAGTTTCCTTGCTGATGGGGTAAACTAAAATGTCTTGGCTATCAGTGGCGGACAATACGTTTCCGGTTGAGAATAGTCAACAGAAGCAGCGAGAGAAGCAGCGCGTTCTCCGGCGAGAGAGTCCGGCAAGATCCGGCTATTTTTACCCAGTCAACCTTGAACTTGCTGCCGCCACCGCCGTCGCCGTTCCTGTTGCTGCTGTTGCTGCAGTGATCTGATCACCAATAAAGAGACTTATCTAATTCTGAGAAAGGCGATCGTCTGTCGCGACTAAGGGTATAAGTACTCACGTTGTATACCCATCGACGCCGTACCACGAAAGCGTACGTAGTAACGTGACGTAGACTTAACAACTTATCGGGAGACACACATGCTGGAGATGGTTGCGAACCATTTAGCACTTCACATCGTGCGACTTCTATTTTATGATTACTTTCTTCTACATATGATATATTTAAGAATTATAAAAATGCCAAATTTTTAATCCAAACGTTTTATTATTATTTATATTTTATCTACGAACTACTTCTTTATTATAATGTAGATACGATAATTACCAGATATTTTTAAGCAGTTTTCCTAACTTTGTTCTTTCTTAATTTTGACAAATTTGAATTTAGTTACATGTTTCCGATATTTAGTTGTGGACAGAGACATGCTTATTTCGAATTTCCAATAGGTAAGTTTAATAGAACTGCAACGGAAAGAATGGTTTTGCTGAAACATCTAGAAATTTGGCCAGATATAGATCTGGAAATAATTTTATTGGGCCATCAAAATAATTATGTAGGACGTCCAAAATAGTTGCTGGAACATCAAAACTTTTTATAGCATCATCATGTTTGAGCGTTCTACACAGTTACTTTTGATGGTCTGACAAAATTATATTCAGATCTGGCCAAATTTTTAGATACCTCAGCAAAACCGTTCTTTTCGTATGCATATAAATAAAAGCGCGAGCGAATCCGAGAGAGGAAGAGAGAAAGAGCGCAAAAGGCGACCAACGCGAGAGTTATGCGGTAGCGGCCGCGAGATAACGTAAACTCGCGGGCGCTATCTGATCGGACAATGCATCTCGCGATACGCGCACTGGCGAACGGGGTGACCCGCATACCGAGTTACCTCGTCCTCCGGTCGGGCTGATGCACCAAGGATGAGCTCGCGGTCGCTTGGTATCGTCGATCGTCGATACCATAGCTCGGAGATCTCTTCTGCTGAAAAGCGATATGCGAATACCGTGCACCAGAGTCATCCTAGCACTCGCTTAGATTCTATGATAAATTCGAGGGGTCAACCACTAAGTACATCATGTGTACACCAGATTTCAAGATTGCAAGATTTCGCCAGATTTCAATAGTTCTTTGTAATCTGAAAAGATTTCACGGAATTCGAAGGATTTCATATGATTTTACAAGATTTTACATAATTTTTTTAGATTTCACGAGATTTTAAAAGATTTCAGATTATAAGATTTAAGCTTTTTTAAGCTGATAAAATTTTATGAAATCTTAAGAAATCTTATAAAAAATCTGAAATCTTACAAAATCTTATAAAATATCTGGAATCTTACGAAATCTCTGAAATCTCCGAAATCTTTTGAAATCTCTGAAATCTTTTAAAATCTCTTGAAATCTCGTTAAATCTTAAAAAAATCATGTGAAATCATATGAAATCCTTCGAATTCCGTGAAATCTTTTCAGATTAAGTTTTTTAAGTTGTTAAAAGATGAAACTATTTCGTTAGATTCGTATAATTTTAAACTTTTAGCGTTTTCGACTGAGCTGGGTCCCATTGTAGATCCAGAAGTCGAATTTTTGAGATTTCATAAGATTTCAGAGATTTCTCAAGATTTCTCATGATTTTTTGAGATTTCCTAGGATTTTCTCGAGATTGCATCAGATTTCGGAGATTTCTTAAGATTTCTGGGATTTCTTAACATCATGTACACCAGATTTCAAGAGTGGTTAACCCCTTGGATAAATTCAAAGTCGGTCTTTTTTTGCGAAAAGTTTTGTGCGAGACCACGATCTATTGGGGTTTTTTAATTTTGAAAACTTAATATCTTGATATAAAATTTGAATAAAATTTTAAAAAATGTTTAATGGAATGAGACGTTTTATTATTCATCTGCGTTTATAAACTAAGAAATTCCGAAAACTAGAAATTTTCAAATTTATTGAGTGCATTCGTAAACACTTCCAAAATTTTTAATCGACATCAAAAAGATCAAATTTAAGGCCCGATTCCACAACTTGCTTTAACCGAAGTTTAACTCGTTAAACCTAATCAGGATTGGTCTATAACGAGTTAAACTCCGGTTAAAATAAGTTGTGGAACTGGGCCTAAGTGACTGCGGTTTGGTTCCCACAATCGTCCCACACACTGAAAAAAAATTGGTTGATTTTATCTGAAATACGGATATAACAATCAGACTATTTGGTGAAATATGAACGATCCATAATTTTTATTAAGATAATCAGACAAATTTGGTTACTCGCATTTTGGTTGAAGTAACCATGACAAATTTGATTGCATGCATTCTGGTTACGGTAACCAGGCGCATTCGGTTGCATGCGTTCTGATGAAAATAACGAAACTTTTCATTGTAATTTAATTGCAATTTTACTTTTCGTAAAAAAAAACAAAGCTTTTTTGGTGCAAAGACATAACCATATCTCGTCTTAAGTGCACGGTCAAACGATGCACGAATGGTTATGACATAGCCGAGCTTCTCTTATAAGTATTACTAGCTGGACAAATTTTACTTATGAGAAACGGACGTCGTCTAACAGTAGTCTTGCAAGATTTTCTTTTCTAATTATAATAACCAAAAATTCTGTTTAGTTTTACCAGTACTCCTTTAACCATACAGTTATGCTAATCCAATTTTTTTCTCTTGTAGTTATAATAACTAGATACTTGAATATTATTACTACATACGCACTAACCAAACTCTAAGCAGTATCATACCTAAATGTTCTGGTTGCGTATCAAAATATTTGTGATTATAATAACCAGAAATTCTGTTTACTTCAACCAAAACTTGCTTAACCAAACATCTCTCAATTCAATCATAATTGTTTTTTCCGTGCACAATTAACCCTTTTTTTCTTTTTATTTCTTCGTCATTAAACTGTCGCGTTGCATTCCGCTCGAAGGACCATCATCGAGTATCATTATATCATTATATTTTGTTTGGGATATTGGAAGGAACATTCGTTTGTGCTGATTCTCTGTGGGTACAGAATTAAACCGACTCCAAATGGCCGACGGACAATTTGGCGAGCGATTCGAACGAGCGACGGTGGCTACCGGTGTCGGTCGTTGCTGCGGCAGCGGCCACGACGGCATCGCGTTTATGCGAGAAGCACGTAATCGCATTCACAACAGCCCGCACTTGTCTGACGGGAGTATAAAACCGGCGGGAGAATACAGAGGGAAAGAGGCCGCCCGTCGCCGCTGCCGCCGCCATATGGCGGCATAAAGATTCACCCGTGCTGTACGCTCTCGCTCGCTCGGCGCATCTGAAATCTAGCCGGCACGCCGAGTTTTCGTTCGCGGCGCGGCGTCCCGAAGTTTAGAAGCCGAGGAAGAGCCGTGCGCAGATCGAGGGATCCCGGCCCCGCCGCGCCGCGCCGCACACCGGATCCTGACACGCGCGAGGAAACGCGCATATGTTGCTCTCCGGCGCGGCGCGGCGCGGCGCGGTGATGCTGCAAGCCACGTTGTGCGCCAGGAGCCCCCGCTGTTTCCTGGTAGCGATTAACATCATCGTGCGTTCCCGACTTGTCCCCTTCCGCGAACGGACGCACTTCTCTCGCGTGTACTTCTCGTATATACGCTCTGTCTCTTTCTCTCTCTCTCTCTCTCTCTCTCTCTCTCTCTCTCTCTCTCTCTCTCGCTTTCTCTTTTCCTCTACGTCGCTCGGATGCAGGTCGGGCGGGGCCCTTTTCTTTTCGCGTTGCTTAACAACGTTTCGGCGAATGATTCGAGCTGAGCCGCGCCGGGACGAGCGAGACCGGCGCAAGTTCAAGTTCACGGGGTCGTTGCACGTGTGGTAGGCAGGCACCGCGCTCTCACTCGCCCGCGTGTGGGTGTATCTACGTACGCGGGGCCCCGATCGGTCGGTGTGGTGTGTTCTCGCGAAGTCAGCTGGCCGTGAGCCAGAATGCCGCGGCGACTAGATGACTCTCGATCGCGCCGGGTGGGCTCCGTGCATCCACTTGGACGTAACTTCTTTTATCGCGCCGAGCCGGGGATAATCGGGCGTCGAGAATTTCGGTGAACGCGATCGCGAGACTCTCGCGAGTCTTTGTTCCCTTCGAGAACGACGATGCATACTTTATAAATTCTTTTTTCTGTTTTGTGCTTGCGCTTTATCGATATTATTATAATATATTTAATGATTTTATTTAAAACAATTTTATATACATACACAGAAAAAAAGAACATTCTTATTTCAAAAATAGCTTTATTTTTGACATGTACATCTTAAAATGAGATTGTATAGCGTTAAACGAAGAAATATTACTTGCATCAAAACATTTTATATAATTCAATAAAGAAAATTATAGTCTTATTATTCAAAAATAATTTTTATTAATAGAAAGCAAAAAATATTAGATAGAGAATAACAGTACTTTTAAACCAAGAATATTCATATTATAAAGATAATACAGTTTAATCTTATTATTGTATTCTTTATGTGACAATTATAATATTCAAATTAATTTATAATATTCTTGAAATACAAGAATATAAAATTCTTCTAAGAAAATAATATTTTCTTGCTTATATATGAAACAATGATAGTGTTAATTTAAATATATTTGTCTTGATTGAAGACTTTTTTTTTCTGTGTGATATACTGCAACTTTTATACATATATTTTATACATATATTTTTTATTTTTCTCGGAATCGGCATTGTCCAAAGTTAGGATTAGAGAATTCTTGCAATGAAATTTTACATATATCTTCTTTAGATTTTCAAATAACTTTACATAGAAAAAAAATAATGTCAAATTAAAACTTATATACTCAAATATACTCATATACTCATATTTTCATATATTTATCTTGATTGAACTATATAAAATGACTTGAAGCAAGTTTTCTTCATTTAACGCAATATAATCTCATTTCAAGATTTCCATAGTTGAAACTAAAGATATTCTTAAATCAAGAATATTCTTTTTTCTGTGTATTTTCTCAAATTTTTATGTTTAATCTAATTTATTGTAAATCCAGTACATACATAGAGAATTTGATGAGAAAAAGAGATTACTTCCTAAAGAAGTAATATAACATATAATTTTACAATTGGTAATAAAATTTTTAAAGATAGCGCGTGTGTAGGTTAACAATTTTATTCTTAACCGAGAAGTGACGCAACAATGACTTTTGAGGTTCTGTTGGAATGACGTAATTATACATGACGTAATTTTAGTAAAAATGATTTCATCGTTGCGTCAATCATGCAATCGTCGTTTCTCCCTTCGAGCCGCAAATTCCGTTTCCGAACTCTTATGCAATGTTTGCGGATGCAGGTAGGCATCGAGAAGCGAGTCGAGGCGATGTTCCTCGCCTTTCACGCACAGGTCACTCGCGGATGCGTCTTCTGCATTCGTCGGAGCGCTTCTGGCTCGTCTGGGTTACGAAATGCGGCAAGCGCACTGCGCGAATGCGATAATCGCGCTCTTGCCCTTGCCAGTTCCTACCCCGGCGACAAAAAGCCCGTTCTCTCAAGGAATAACGTTACGGTGTTCCTAAAGCAACGTCGGATCTTTGAGTAATGGTTCTACAAATCCTCCGCGAAAAATTTAATCTGAGATTTTACAGTACAGGAGAGAGAAGAGAAAAGAGAGTTCTAGCGATACTAAAAAAACAATTTATTACTTTGATAATGTTACGTTTAAAAATTTCTTTTATGTATATTCTTATTTTTACAAAAATATTACGATTTTAAATGTGTACTTAAAGTAATCTTCGCCTGCAGAAAATATTTGCTACTTCTCTTAATAATTAAATATTAATTTGCTGCTTCTGTTAATACAATTTTTATTATTAATGAGATTATAGACAGCTTGATATTTTTTATATGCTAGTCTATGCGTTTATTCGTTACTATCGTCCAGAGTGGACTATCGTCCAGTGTACAAGTACAGAGTAAACATCCGGTGCGGTGTTAAATAACTTAATTTAAGCGATGAGAGATCCCCCAACACACACACAACACACAAATCCTCCTCTAGGTGCGCAAGCGAGAGTCTTCCTCGTAAACGCAGCAGCAGGTTGATCGGCGACCAGCATCATCGCGATAGCGCGAGGCACGGATAAGGTATCCTACGGTAATAAAAGCGCGAGCCCGATCTGGCGTTAACATCGTCGGGCGAACAAACGCGACGTAGCTCCTCGCACTCGCGAAAGCCGCATTATACCACCGCCTACCATTGCTCTCTCCGCCGCGGCTACGGCCGTGTTGCGTACGTCATGCACCGCGTGTCAAGCCTCAAAGCTAACTACCTCGCGCGACCGGGGGTCAAAGCAGGACCACACAGCCGCGGCCGTAACTCAGACCTATTATATTTCGCAGTCTGTTGCACTCCGCACGTTTCCTTTTCTTTTCCTTTTTTGCCTCCCCTTCGTTGCTGTTCCGGCAACCCCGGATACCTCCGCGACGCGACAGCGCGCTCATTGAGGTCCTTGCATCGCCGACACGATGTGTAATAAAGTTCTGGAGCGCCAACATGCATACGATAGGAGTTACGATTGTCGCGACTGTGTCGCGAATGGGCGAATGCTAAGTGCTCACAATTACCTGTAATTTGCAATTTTAATATTTAACTTACAATAGCATGGAAAACATAATATGATTGAGGAGTATTCAGTGTCGGTTTTAGCAACATTGGCCCCTGGGCAAGATTATCGTGGCGCCCATTCAAATTCAAGGGCTCAAAATTCTTGAGAAAGAAAAGACAAGGTGGTAATATCGAACGGCGGACCCCATTTTGCTTTTAGATTTAGGGAATCCCTTTTAAGGCTAATCTACAATGTGCTCTTTGCTTCCTGTTTTTTGCTTTTTGCCTCTTGCTTCTTTGTCTTTCCACGCATTGTTTTACCGACAATCGTGTTTCTTGTCTCTTCCGAAGTTCGTCAACTTTTATCTTGGATGACAGAACGAACAAATATCGCATTACGCGACATAACCAAAAATTGACAAAATGCAAAAAGCAAGAAACAGGAAGCAAAGAGCACATTGTAGATTAGCCTTTACTCTCAAACTAGCAAAGCAGAAGGCAGCGGCGCCCCTACAGATCTGGCGCCCTGGGCGATCGCCCTACCGCGCCCTACCCTAACGCCGGCACTAGGAGTATTGAAACATTAAAAATCGTGAATGAGCACTTGGCTACTCTAATATCTCCGATTCTACTTTTTTTTTCTTTAAACTGACATTTCGAGTAAGGTCAGTATTGAAAAGAATGAAAAAAGGTAAAAAGTAGGAAAAATTATCGATTTTTCGATCGTTTTCTGTTCGCTTCGAATCATCGAGAAATTTTATTGAATTACATCCGAGGAGTGATAAAAGGCACATCGACAAATGTTCGATTAATTCAAAGAATCGCACAATGCCGGGCATAGGATCGGCTCGATCTCGTCGCTTAAAGAGGATACTCGTCCGCGGTGATCTTTATCTATGTAGGAAGTCATCTACTCGTTTTTCCTCGTCCTCGTCCGCGCAGGCAGATCCAATCTCGCGCCGTGTGTTAGGTAATGCTCTTTCCGACCGCTAAATGCACATCGTCGTGGCCGTTGACTTCCTCCCTTTGCCCAAGCGCTTTACGTTAGGCGACTTTGTTGTTACTCGCTGCACTGAAGCCGCCGCCGCGCGCAATATGCCGTATTGCGTTAGCGGGTTGCTTCTTCGTTTCCCTTTCGTCAAAGCGACTGAGCGACCGGGAATCTTTGCCATAACGTACCGTACAGCAAAAGTAAATGAAAAGCCATAAATTTCTATAAATACAAATGCATTAGTTTCTCTTCTTTTACTGCAATAGAAAAGGAATAAGTTTCTATCTAAACTTTATGTTTTTGTATTAATCTGATCGTTAGATTAGAATATAGCAATTTATTTGCTTTGGTGCGTACATTTATATCCGACTAGATTTAT
>NJRQ01000077.1:349152-404948 GCA_003063805.1 Aphaenogaster ashmeadi
CTTTCGACGGTCCCACAAAAAAGGCCGGGATGGCCGCTCTCAGGCTTCTCTTTGCATATACAATTGGCGGCGCCAATTTACAAGAATACCAACGCACGATTATGAACTGGGAAGAAATTGTTTTTTCAGTGCATCCTCTTTTGGGTGCATCCCCCTATAAGTAATTCTGCCGGCGCCCATGTGCGTTATCGTTCGAAATAGAGCGCGTGGCGTAACGCCGTTTATCAGAAATATCGATCATCAGGAAATCAGGGATTATTAGTTCTGTGGCATAGTTCGCTGTCGGGTTTGAAAACCAGCGGTCATTAAAATGCCGGTCGAGCCGTCCGGTTTAATTTAAGAGCGAAAATAGACGGTGAGATCTTTGCGCTCTTCGTGCATCTCATTAAAAGCGATAGCTCCTGGGGCAACCGCGCAGCTCCGCAGCTCGACCGACGTGTCGGAACGCGCGTGTGAACCTTTACATAATTTAACTCGGTTTTATCGATGTTACTCGGCGTGAGCGTGAGTCACGCTCGTAAACTGCCGGCGCGCATCGCAGAGGCAACCGTCACTTTATACGAGTGTCGTTAATCGCTGCTGCTGCTGCTGCTGCCGCTGTACCGGCGTATCGCGGAGCGCGCGTCATCGATCGTATCCGGATTCTGGATAGAGTCGCTCGCTCTGACGCAAGCCGGATAATATTGTCATTTCGATTTTCACCATGCGAACACACGTGACGTCCACGTTGCGTATACCTGTCGCGATACCTCTCGCATTCGTTACGTTATATTTAATTGGCCGTTAACTCACTGCGAAAATTGACTTGTTCTCCATAGACATCCGCGTTATGGCAAATCTCCCGTCTATTATATATACTTCGTGCAGTTTCTTACGATACGATATTGTTTTTAATCAAATTGACGTTGACTAATTAAATTCTGATTGATCTCTACTTTAAGAATGTACTCGAGTGAACTTTGTTTGACCGCGCGAGTAAAATTAGCCGTAGAAGGAATGTATCTTTGAATAAGAAGTTGAGATATGCGCGCATATAATTATACAAAGTCGTCGACCCTAGATTAAATCTTTTATTTTAGACTTTTATTCTCATCTTACTTTATTACTTACGATTGCAAATCAGATTCTCCGTTTTATATTTTTGCATTTTGCAGATTATTTTTTGCAGAGTTTTTAACTTGATTGAGAAGTCTATGCAGGTAAGACTGTATATATTATTTTCAACTACCACGCGGAGGAATGCATCCTTGTATGAGAGTCCAATAGGTACATGGGAGGATTAAGGATTCAAAGATCCTCTCCCCTCTCTCTATCCCCTCGAGGCGAATCGAACGAGTGTGTACCTGTACTCGGGATTCTGGCAGACGATTACGGACCGATTACCGTACACACGTGTAACGATACACACGTCGGACAATCGATCACGTAAACGGCTTCACACGTCTCGCATACTAATAGTCATTATTTATTTATATTGGCCAGGTGGTCAATTCGTTCACACGTGATGGAATTGTGCAACGAACGTCTGATCGCGCGCGCGCGATCATCGCGACGTGCTCGAAGTCTACCCCGTGCGTAACGCATATGTGCACGCATGCACGGTAGATATGCGTATCGAATCTAATACATGCCGTTTAGTGGTTAGATCAATAGCGAAGTATACGTATCAATATTTGCACAATTGCAAAACTGAAGTATGGGAAAAGAGATTCGAATATCATCTGCTTTTTATGAAAGCATGAGCATATAGAATATACAGCAGATGGTGGAATAAGTATAATACAAGGGACGATATTAAGAAGAGTGGAATTGATATTTGAGCCCCTTTCTATGTAGCGTTTAATATTTATAGCGAGGAAATAAGCGTCTTTTATTATGCACACATTAGAAAATAAGTATACTTTATCGTGCATATGCGTTAGAAATACAAGATGAATTTAAGAAGATTTATCTTTGATGCGGAACTACATTCTTTTGCTACTTACAAAGTAGTAATGGTCTCAATTCGACAAACCTAAAAATAACATAAATTATGTTCTACTTTGTATACAAAAGTTATATTTTATATAAAAAAACAGAATTCAAAGAAATACAAGTACATTTTTTCCCTCAATGTACGATCCTCTTATATTTATATTAAAGTATACATATTTGTGCGATATTACTACGTAAAGTATATTAATAATTCGTCAGTAATCGATAATATGTATAATTATTTCCGAATAAGAGCACACGCATCGAGGAGTGCAGAAATTTGTCGCGCTCCGCGACATTTCTTCTTCTTCCTCTTTCGCATCAAGTCGCGGCACGGCGTGGCGCCAATAGAATCGGGAGAACGCCGTTCTCACGAGGCTCGCATGCGTTCCGTACACGCGTACACGCGTGCGTGCTTGCGTGCGTGCATACGCTCGCGAGTGCAAGTCCGAAGAAGCGGGCACGGGTATAGGAGGGATATCTGCCGGGCAATCGCGCGTGAAGGTACGGACCCAACGGTCCCCGCATGACAACGCTCGCGGTGTCTGCGCTCGTTTAGATTGGCCGAATGCGCCATTGCGTTTGTCTCGTCTGCGTCTCGAGTCCGACGAAGTTCCGCGAAGCGAAATTAGGGAAATAAAGGTTCTACTAAAACCGCACAATTTATATACCGCTTTGTAAATTTATGCTTATAACACTGTCGAGTTTATAACTCTCGATGATTTTTCTCGCGTATCGTAACGATAAGGCTATCGAGAATCCGTTATTTTATTTACCCCGTCCTATCCGTATGTTTGACGTCTTCGAAAAATAGATTCAGAAGATCAAAAACGATAAATGGAAAAAATTGCGCTTCTATGCACCGGCGAAAAATGGACACGCCTCGATCGTGCAACTTTTTCGACGAAAGTAATTCCTCCCGCCGTAAAGTACGTGTCGAGATAATAACTTGCAATCTCTGCGCGAATATTGAATATTCGCCGTTGCTCGTATCGACGGGTAATTTAATTGAAGTCGCTTGAGAGTATCGTTTCCTTACTGCCTGACATCGCAGCCGTAATCATATGATGCATGCCGTACTTACGCGTAATGACACTTCGACGGCACACGATACTTTTCCCTGATCGAACCAATCTATGAAAATCTCCCTCGGTCCGCGGCCACCTACGAGGCATTTCTCGTTATTAATGTTATTAGACGTTACGTGTCTTCGGGCCGGTAAAACTCACCGGTTAACGGTATCCGAACCGAGCCGCGGTGGAGCGACAGCCTTGAGAAGAAGGCCCGGAAGACGTTCGAGACAAACTCGCGCGCTTAAGATGCCCGGGTCGTTGCAATCTAACAACACACCGACACACCACATTCGTGTCGTTAAAATATTCCGGTGGGTTCCGTCGCGTGTAACTACAGCGATCGATACATTAAGTCACGCCACGACCAAGTTTGATGAAATTTATCGTCGAGAATTCATCGGACGATTCTTTTTCATGACGGATTCTTAGATTGATCTGGAGTTGATTTTTCCTTAACGAAAATATAACGGCTAATTATATACAGGGTGTTAAAAAAGTGTCGCGTTAGCTCAGCGCTATTCGATAGAGTCGGATAGAGAATGAAAATCTATGACAAAATGTCTGATACTATTTTTCGATGCGACGGATAGTTTCGCCGCAATTTAATTTTTTTAAAATTTATTTTAATTTATTATTTAACCGCATAGAAACGCAGAACGAGTTGGAGGAGCAAATTGAAGTAGCGTTTGCTAATATACAGCGGCAGCACATACGAAATGCCACAGGAAATGTCGTGTACAGGGCAAATAAATGTCTGGAAGCTAATGGTGGTCACTTTCAGCATTTAATGTAGAAAGCAAATGCTTTATCACTCTTTAATAAATAAATTTCTTAGAAATAGCAATAGCAATAGCAATTAATAATTCCTTCCCCACTTCGTGCGCTCCGCCGCTACTCTTGTAGTTCTGCGCTCACTGAGAGAAAAATTTATGATATTCATGACTATAATTAAATTGTAAATAATTATGGTTAGGTGCACCATTTTTATAGTTATTACTGCTATAATGTTAGTAATAAAAACAAAAAAATAGTTACGATTATTATATAATTTAACTATAATTATTATAGTTAGAAAAGGTTCCAACCATAATGATTAATAATAATTAACTATAATAATTATAGTTAAATTATGGTATTTGTAACTATTTTTTTGTTATTATTTTACTAACATTATAGCAGTAATAACTATAAAAATTGTGCACCTAACCATAATTATTTACAATTTAATTATAGTCACAAATATCATAAATTTTTCTCTCAGTGCTGATTGGAATGATTACAATAATTAATTGCGGCGAAACTATCCATCGCATCGAAAAATAGTATTAGACATTTTGTCTTAGATTTTCATTCTCTATCAAATGGCACTGAGCTAATGCGACACTTTTTTAACACCCGGTATACAGATAACACATCGAGTACTTTACGTCATTTATAGATTCTTTAATTTACCTCGGGACGATTTTTCTTTCTGATATTTAATAAATGAGGATATCTCTTGGGACATTATATCGTGAATCTTTCTCTCTCTCTCTCTTTTTCTCTCGTCAGACGGTACTCCAGAACGCTATAACTACTACTTGCGCCGGCACCTGAAGATACCAAAAGCCGCCGCCTGAGAAATTTTCGACCTCCGAGCTACGTGGGTACGATGAGATTCTCGTCCCGTAGGAGTTGGATTAGAGGCAACAGCCGCGGTCAACCGAGTGTATCAAGATTCAATTTGACGGGCGTGAGGCAAGATGGAGCTTAGCCCAAGGGCGCTTCTCTCGGCGACGCGACGCACACGGTCGATGCGCTCGAGAGGCGCGTTCGCGCGTGCAGTGACAACCAGCGCCAGATCGATCCTAACGTCTCGCAATCCGCCCCGCCGCGCCGCGCCGCCGTGAGGGGATGGAACGTCTCGACTGTGCGAGGAGGGTTGCCAGGGTTTACGTCCCGATAATATCGAGGGTGAATCGTCTTGGCGGAGGGACCGCCTCTCTCTGTGTTTGCACGATCTCCTCCTTCGAGGAGCCGGCCGTAGAATCTCTCGGGCTCCCACGATTTACTCTACCGTCAGGTCGAGTCCCGCGATTATGAGAGAAGTCGAATTATTTAACCGATAATTTTACAGCGCATAAACTACTCGTTATTATCAGTGTCGGGTTGATATCTTCGCGAAGCTTAGCGCTTGAGTAAATTGAACGCGTTGTATATCATGTAATTTATTAGATTAATAATTTAGGAAGTATATATGTATCTTAATTTGAACTGTACAATATTAATCTCAGGCACTCATAGTCATAGTCATAATACGTCATGCTAACAAGATTTGAATATAATTATATCAGTTTTGATTGTCTTGATACGCCGTCTCGCGAGTCGCGGCTTAGCTTCGGGCGATCCACAGTATCGCACAGTATCCATCACTCTATGCTCCCTTAAGACGAACGAAAGATAGATTAGAAGGGATTTCCGTGCGGTTAATCAATCGAGCGGAGCCAGAAGGGAAATCCAGAATTACACTGGAGATTAAACTGGCAGCAGCCGTGATTAAGGCCGCAGCAACGTTAATAAGTACGCGCATCGGGACAAATAGGACGGAGACGGAGGGCCGCCGCGCCGTCCGTACCTTCGTCCGCGATTGAGGGTTATCGCGCGCTCTTTCTCCCTCCCTTTCTCTCCCGAGAGTCCGTCAATCATGCAAATACAGTAGCTCGAGCCGCTGGAAAACCGCTCTCTCCGGCTCTCCGTCGCTTCCCATGTACTACATAAGATAATGACGCGTACGTTTCTCTTCGCGAGCGTCTCGAGCTCGCCGATTCGACTCCGTACGTGCTGGGACCGAAAGAGAAAGAGAGAGGAGAGCTACCCACCCGATCGCACGCTCTGGGGATTTTCGAGGAGAAAAATCAATGGGAATAACGGTGACACGCATGGGTCAGTGCGTTTGTAACCTTTGAGCCGTCGCGCCGCGCCGCGCGAAGGCGAAGGCGAAGAAGAAGAAGAAGAAGAATAAGAAGAGGTGCTCGGCACCGAAGGCAAAACGGTAAACCCGCGCCAACACAGAGTAGGATATCTCCTCTTGACGTAATTCCATTCGACATTCTCGCGCGGTGATACCGACACTCTACGTCGTCGTACGTGTGAACGTCCCTTTGTACGCGTGTAAGTGCGTATACGTACGTACGTGACGTTTGGGGTCCTCGACGAGCCACGAGGTCGCCGACCCCCGTGCCGCTGGGAAAAATCTTGCAATATTTCCATGCCATTATTCGATTAATTATCGCGGCGGGCACGCGGATCGCGGTATAGTCGTAACGGAGAATGAGTTAGAGACGGTTTAATACGGAGACGTTATCCGTTCGTCCGCCCCCCCCTCCCCCTCTCGCCTTGTAGAAGATTGATGAAAAAAGTATTTTTCAACATTCAGTATTCTTAATAAAAAATGTTAGCTGCCTATTTAATATCTCGGGAGATCCTTTTATATCGTACAATTGTTCTGTTAGTAATGAATTCTATTAGTTCGTTATATATATATATATTATCTGTCGCGACGACGAATGCATAAGTCAAGTGTCTGTGCGACTTTTATTATGTCTAAAAACGGAGTTTTGGGGCACAGGCGTAATTGGAATCTCCGTTTTTGGCGTCTTATTCGAAAGGGAAGATATATTCCGATGGCGTTTTGCGGATATGTTCGTCGCTTCTTCCGTGATTAAATACGCAAAAAGGAGGATATATTATGTGAGCGTAGAAACGGAGGAATCTCTCTCAGGTGACACGCACATACACGCACACACACACGCAGACTCGCTATGTTGCGTGGGACGCATCGGTGCTCGATACTGCTCACCCCGTTTCGCGAATTCGCTCGCCGATCACGATCGGCGACACGTCTCCGTCGAATTATCGAAATACCTCGCGCGATTGCCGGGAGAATGTTAATATATATCAGCGACCGTTCGCGCACATAACGTCCATGTTGCTGCGAACTCGCTATTTTTAGATCGCACGGATTCTGCACTCGGCGAAAATGTATTGCGAATCGACCATGCATATCCGCTTATCAGCGACAATTTGCTGAAGAAGTCTAAAACAGGCTAAAATAACGGTGCCACAAGCGGTTCAATTGCGAGAAGAGTGTTATTTATTGTCATTTACGTACAATTTTATACATTGTTTTATACCGCAAGTGTGTTAATCTTTGTAGGATATGCAAAATACACGAAACGTATAATTAATTTAAATATATTTGTATTTAAGAAAAAATTGCAACGTGTGCAATTGCAGTATAAAGATGTATACATCTTTTTTAAATCAGTTTATCGCAAGTGTTTCGAAAATTATATGGACTGACTATAAACGTCTCATGTAATTTACACATATCTCTCTAACAAATTGTGTTAAATTGCTCCGTAATAAAGCGGAGATTTGGATTACAATAGTGTGGAATATTTGACGTGCGAACCGTGACGGTACCAATCACGCCGCCTCCGCCGGTCCATTTTGCAGAGGGATTCCAATTTAGCGTGGTAGCGTAGAAGATCTTCCCAAACCCTCCGTTCCTGCCGAAGGATGAAGGAAGTCTATGTCTGCAGTCGAGACGAGCGGGGGGGGGGGTGGACGGAGGGGGCAGGATGCAACTGCGGAGCCCGGGGAGTCCAGGCAGAGCCCGGACCCCCATCATTATCCGTTGAACCCTGCGGAGGCTCGAACATGCATCAATTATTTGGTGGATCGAGGAGGGACGTATCCTTCCTCCGTCATCCCACCTCCGCCTGCATCCTATGTCGAACGACCAATTGCACCATACATCACACTCGCGCTATATTCGCCGTCATAATGTCGGGGTACGCGCGCAGCACGCTCCTTTCTCCCGTCCCCCTATTTCTCTCTCTCTCCTTCTCGTCCTTGCTTCTCGCGTGCATCTTTTTGGATCGCTAGAAAGGAATCTTTTAATTGCCAAAGTGCAGGCGCATCAGCAGAGAGGAAGAGAGAGGAAGAGAATAAATCCATTGATTATTCTGGAATAAAGTATGTAGGTAGATATCGTGAAGGTAGGGAAATAAGTTTACAAAGTAGATTAGGATTTGCTTTGGATATTAAGTTAATAAGAGCAAAATAAGAGTTGATAAAAATTTCTATAAATCCAAGAAATAGCTAATGCTAAATGCAGAAAAATTTAAACATATTATTAACGATCCGTGCTATTAAAAACAGAAAGGAACATAAATCAATTTGGAATAAAGTAAAAGTTTTAACTTTGAGGATGAGGATGAAAAGAAAAACAAGAAAAATATATCGAAAGACCTTCTCAAAGAGTGGCGTTTAATTTATATATATATATATACATATATATGTGGTGTAATTGAGACGGACCCAATTCAATTTCTGTAGAAGCGCATTTAATATCTTTACTTTATTTCTTCCTTCGTCCTTCATCTCTTCGGAGGGAGAATGCCAGTGTATCCGAACAGAGAAAGGAGACAGGAGAAAGAAAGAAAGAAAGCTTGATGAAGAGCCTCGATGCGATCGTGCACGAGTGTCCGCTGGACGGTGGTCATTCGATTCCATCTATGCGATCAGCCTCGGTCATAAAAGTGTTCCGTGTAAAAATGTCCGCGATCGTGCGGCGGGAATCGCGTGTGCAACGAACGAGAGGGGCGACCGGTCAGCCAGCAGGCGCACTCGCGCGATCCTCGGATTTTACGTGGCGTCGATGCTAAAGCGCGCCGTCTCTGCTTGGAACAGCTCTCCACTCATCCGGAAGGAGGAGAGTCTCGCTCGCGATAAAACTGGACTCTTAATGGCGATGGTGTCCCGACGCTGGCTTCCGCGCGGAATACAATACGGGGACCGTCCGTTGTTGTCACGGTGACGCTCTCGCGCCGCGGCTTTTCTCGCCGTCTCGTCGTGCCATTAAGCGGTCTCGTGCCGGGAGGAAACCTGAGCGAAAATGCGAGCGGGTCGAGCCGCGAGCAACGATAAATATCGGGGATGCGACACGGAGCGCAGCAAGAGATTCGACCGTAAGGAAGAAATTGGCGATGCATTGTGTCGCTGCAACCGGAGCGACCGCGTCGAAAGTAATTGACTGTCTGGCGGATCTCTCGCTGCCCCTCGATCGATTTATGTCCATTTCCACCAGTGTAGATTAATTTTTATCTCGGTTTAACTTAGACTTTACTTTTTCTAATTCTTAGGCCAGTTCCACAATCTCCAGTTAACTTAACCGGCCGGTTATTCCATTGGAATTGACCAATCGCATTTGTTAATTTTGCTTAATGACAAATGCGATTGGTCAATTCCAATGGAATAACCGGCCAGTTAAGTTAACTGGAGATGGTGTAACTGGGCCTTAGAACTAGAAAAAGATAAAGAGTAAGTTAAACCGAGATTAAAGTTAATCTACATTGGTGGAAATGGACATTAATAATGATGACTTTGGTATTAACATGGCTTTAGGTGTCGACAACAATGGTAATGAGGTGCTACTGTTTTTTGGGACTCGCACGTGTGGCTACATTTTTTAATATTTTCTGATGTTTCATTCGACTTGATATACTAGGGGCTATCTAGCGTTTTTCCTTAGGATAAATGAGAATAGACTCCCTGAATATCGTCCCCTCATCGTTTAGCCCTTCGGATTATAAATGAACTGCTCCCTTACTGCGATATATTAATACATATTATACGGGTTATTTATCATGTTTGTCATTTGTATCTTAGACATTTTGACATCAGTGTTTTGCTTTTGCAATTTGAAAACATTTTATATGAAAAGTTTATCATAACGTGATAAACTTTGATGAGATATTTTTTCAAGAATGAATTCTTTGATTCTAATGGAGTTTATTTATTCTAGTTCATTTATTCAATTCCAATTCTTTAACAAAAATGTAAGTGAGTTTTTTTCCTTCTCTTACAGCTTTATTTTAATAGTAAATATCTTGGTAATATTAATTGTAGGTCTGAAATAAAGATCTTAAAATTAATATTAATTCTATTTGAATTCTATTTTAAATAAGAAATTAGATCTTTCTATTATCAAAATTTAAGTTTTGATTGAATCAGAATTTTTTCTGTTCTTTTTTAAACATTTTTATTAAAAAGAATCAATTTTACATTCATCTTCGATGTTACGAGACATCCTGTCTTGTAATATTTAGCCGTTGTAATATTTAGCTGTTGTAAAAAAGAGATGATATTTTAGGTCTCTACGTTTGATAGATACAATTGAATCCCGTTATTCAATGGTCAATCTGTTTCGTCTATAGCGAATTGTCGTCCTGCCGGTTTCACGGCAATTCGATTTGTATAGTATTTCGCCGAATTGTGCACGAGTAGAAACGTAGTCTGTGCGGGCAGCGGTTTCCGCTTTCATGTGTAAGAGCAGATAGCAAAAAGAAGAAAAGGTGGGAAGCTTCTTCGAGCGCTTACCTTGTTACGCGCATCGCTCGATAACACCGATGATGAATTGCTTGACGATAGCACGTGCTATCGGAACACAAGTACATATAATGATATATTTTAAATTTATAAATGTATCATTGCATAAATAATTAATACGATTAAATGTAACATTCACGTACGCACGAACGATTTAGATTGAATTAGCGATTCGAATTAAAATTAGCGATTTTCTTGCTAGATTTTAATTTTATCTGCAATAAAATACTTTATCATAGACAGAAAAGAAAATCGAGTTAACCAAAATTAGCCAGTTGATATTTATAAATTTTTGCTTGAATAATTTTGCTTAAAAAATTAGGTAAATTGAATTGAGTTAAAGTCAATATGAATTAATTATACCAATAAAAAATTAATCAAGAAATTGTGTGGTGAATAATGAACTCAGATATTTTTAACATCTTAAAGAAGAATTGTAGAACATTGATTATAAATAATCGATGTTTGGCCTTTTTTAGACACCATTCACGTTTATTTCCGGTGCAGCGTCGTTGTTAGATGCTGCTACGTAATAAAGAAAGTCGATCCGCGAAGGTGGAACGGACGTAAGATGCGGAGGCGTATTATGCGTCAAGGACGGCATGTTGTATAACAACGTTCGTTTTACCGATCGCGATATCGACCTCGTCTGGAATGTCGACGCATCAAGGCGAATAGAATATATCCAATACATCCAATTCCGTTTTCTTTAACATAACTCGATTTCTTTTCGTGTTCCGTTCCGACATCTTTTGGTACTTCTATTTCAATAATTCAAACCGAAAAATTAAGGATCAGGGATCAAGGATTTGAGTTGGACTCGCAATAGAAAAAAAATTCACTTAACCAGATGATTCATTTTAATTTTCGACATGTAGACTATATGTCGTTCGTATTTTTACTTCTTTGTAGATTCTGTCATTGTGTGCGTAAGTTATTTTAATATTTTAATAATATAAATTCATTATAAACAAGAGATGAGATATTCTTCGCCAGCAAATATTAACCACAGAAGAGATTTGTTACGACTCAACTGGCCAATATTTAATTTAAATTAATATATCGCGAATTGCGACATTTTTCGTGAAATTAATTTTAATGTTAAGAATTTGTTGCGAAAAATTTTACCTCAGCCAGAATATGAACCTGGACCTCCCTACACTCCGGGCAGGCGTCGTTTTTCGCAACAAATTCTTAACATTAAAATTAATTTCACTCTCTTTAGAAAGGACCAAAATCCATGGTCGAAAAATGTCGCGATTCGCGATATATTAATTTAAATTAAATATTGGCCAGTTGAGTCGTAACAAATCTCTTCTGTGGGATAAATTCATTATATTCATTCTAAATGCTTAGGAAGCATTACGATCAGATTACTATACGAATTAAAAAAATATGCTATTTGTGTGAGATATCTCTTCATCGATTTTTGCTCAAAATATATCTTCCGATCGCTATCAATTTTATAGAGAAAATGTTAAAGTGGAGCACTGGGAACATTACGTTTTGCCGAGCATCCGTTCCGATCGCCATCAGACAGGATCCAAACTCAACGAAGCATCACGATTTCTCTCGAGGGAGCGACAAATATCTTAACTCGCGCGCGCGATTCCTGCTGAATGAAAGCGCGTCTCGGATCGGATGCGATCATACGATCGCATACAGTTAGAAACGGTTCGCTTTAATTAGCTCGTATGTCACTGTGGTAACGCCAGCTGAGAAATCCGAGGTGTTCCCCGAGGGGCAGATGTACGAGGGCGATAGGCCGAAGCCGCGCGCGAGGAGACGCGCCGAGCCGAGACGAATCACGGCGCGTTGCCCGCGATCGAAATTAGACGGATAAATTATTTGGCGGCGTGAAAACGCCGGCGCGTTTTATCGCGTCCCGTTTCATCGATTCGGCGCTCGCCTCGCTAAATGGATTGGCTCGTAATTGAGCGAGGTAGATTCGCGCACGTTCTCCAAGAATTGCGCGCGCGGAGGATGATGACCCGTGCTCGGATTTCGGTCTGTCCCGACGTTCGTTCTATCATTTGTACGCTCTCGTTCTGTCGATTCCTGTCGTCACGTTTCAACATATAATTACTTCTCGTCCGATTCGGTTCGTTGACCTGGCCCCGGAGCAACCGAGAGTCGCCCGGCGAATTGATGGTATCGCGCGAGAACCCGATTAACGCCGATAATCGTTTACGGGCGAGTACGAGAGGGGCGAGAGAGCGTGTAAAAAAGATTGTATCGAAAATATCGATGTGGCAGATACGTTCGCCACGCCTTTGTTCCGTAAACAACGATCGAATTATCGCGATCGACCTCTTTTGACTTATGCCATTCGGTTGGAATGCAAAACGATCGATTTGCTTGTCCGTTTTTATCAGATAATCGACATATCGTCTGATACAATGAAAAGAGGAAATTTGATTACTGTGTTAAAAGATATTCAAGATCTTTTTGATGCGACCAAGATTTATTGCTCTGCTGTAAATTGAGGAAATTGTGCCTTAATTGGTGGTGGTATTTCTTTTCTTGACTCCTTTAATTTAATTATTATATTCGAGACGCGGTGATGTGCGCGCATACGTGTGTTGCCCGTGTTAGATGTGTAGCATATAAATTATTATTATCTATTATCTGCCTCGTTATCACGTTTGCTACTAAGGATACGAGTTAATTGCGGTGATTTAATTTCGCAGAACACAAAGGAAGAATCCTGCGGGCGGAAGGTACACCTCCTCGGGGTTACTGTCCTTGTTACAACACATGCAATTAACATGTCCTATTAGCGGTAACATGTTTCGGAAACGTTGCGACGGCTCGACGCTTTGCGCATTACTAGCTCGCGTGTATTCCGTTAGATCGATCGTGAGTATAATCTGTGTATCGTGTGGAGCAGATATTAACTCGTCTAACATGCAGTGGCATATCGTTGCGGCATCGGTCGTGATTGAGTTATCTCGGCGAGCGTACCATCTCTCCCGTATAATTTTGCAACTTACTATATCGGTTTCCTACATCAAAGTTGATTTGCGGATCTGTCATACGTTAAGTGAATTCTCGTTCATTTTCGCGAGTACTATACGTTCCCGTAGAGAGATTCCTCTTTTTTTTAGATCATCCTTTATAGTCGTCCAATTGATTGTCCTGGTTTCCCGATATATCTGTTAGAAGCGCACTCGTCCGCCAGCCAGCCAACGTTGAACCGATTTCTCCGGTCGGTGAGAAAGAGATAGCGTGCATTGTGCGATCGATAAATCTCCCGGTCCGGTAATGGAAAAAGGCGAATCCTCTTCCGCCAGCTTGCGGCTGGTTATTTCTGCCCGGCAGGACCCTTCGAGTTATTACGGTTTAATGGCTGCACCGTTAACGAAATCAATTAACGAGGGAGGCGTTTCGGCGGCGTCTGGTCAACGTCTCAACTTTCGTCTACTTCGCGCTCTCCCTCTCTTTCCTTCCGTCTTCCCGATTCCCCCTGTCACCACTTGTTTTCTCTTCGTTCCTATTTGTTTTCTCTTTCTCTCTTTCTCTTCACTACTGGTCTCGGGATCGTCTTCAACGGATATAATTCAATCCCTCGTTACACACGTTGCAGCCCTCGTTACTAAAGAGAATCCATCAGCACGTTCGTAAAGTTCTCTAACGAAACTTTATTACGGTCCATCTAAAATTTCCCACCCACTGAGAAGTAGGTTAGGTTAAACAACAATTCCCGTTGCGTCACTAAGTGTTTTCGATGATTCATTATTTACGCTAATGCTGGGAGCGCCATTACGGGATTTCGTGCGAAGACAATAATAGGAAGTTACGCCTGTAAATCTTCTTTTGTAGATGAGTATTCTGTGGCAAGACGACTTTACTTTTACTAATCTCTTAGATCAGTCGATTAAATTTTAAATTATCTATTTATATTAAATATAATGGATATGTTGGTTCAATACTTTTAAAGAACATTTTAATTTGACTGCTTTGAAACTTAAACAGACCCCTGAAACTCGGATAAAAGTTAATCGCAAATAATGGAGTAATTTTGCCGCTGGATATTTCGCCTTGGAAATTTATTGGCATATTCTCGCGTGGAATCCTCCGCGAATTTTCGACAAACTTTTGACGTGGGCGGGCAGACCGAGTATCGAAACGATCTCTGCGTTCTCGTGCAAGCTCATCGATTTTAAACATCGGGAAGAAGTGTCGGGGGGAGATGGGAGGAGGGAGGCATTTACGGCGTGGAGGCGTAGAAACGCGCGGGTTGAAGAGGAACCTAAACGCGGGGTATCGGCCGGACCGCCCTGTGAAAGGGTCCCGAAGGGTCTCGACGGAGGTTCGATAACCGAACGTGCGCGCGCGCGAAATTACCGAAATTGCAGGTCGACCAAGTCCAGTACTTGACCTCTTCCCGCGGCCCGTACGCCTCAAGGAGGCAGATACGAAACATATACTTCAAACACATATACCTCAAGCACGTACCTACGGCTCGGCCACGAGCGACGAGTTACCGACTTTACCGTGAGATATTTCGCCGTGAAGTTTCGCCGGCTATATTGAACGCACAGAAATAACATTGTAATGAAGTTATAAACGTTCGGTCAATAGCTCGGGGTTAACAGCAAGTAATAACCACACACAGGATATATGTATATGTAATTGAATCGTTTATTCTGGAAAGGGTACGAGTTAAACGTGCAGCCAAATTAAGCTGATCGAGATGTTGATTAAAAAAGAATTTTAATTTAAGATTTACTGACAGAAATATTTAAAGTTAAAACCTGGAACCTCTCGTGACAAATGATCTTCTGTGAAGTTTCACCGAGGAAATATCGATTAAAAATTCAAAGAATCTTGACAGATTTAACATTTTTTCTTCACTGTGGAGCGTCCCGCATACACGACGCTGGAATATTAAACCGCAAGAAAATTTTTACACGAATATTGCGAGCGGCTTTCGCAGGAGCAACTCTGGCTGTTGTTAAAGTTTGGAATCGGTTTAGCTATGCGAGAACATAGTAGCGAAAAAATATTACAGGTTTCCATCAGGCGAGAGAAGGATCCCAATTAGCATACTCTCTGAACTTGACACAGACCGTTCCGGCAGAAAAATGCAAATGCTCGTGGGATCCAATTCGTTCGCGTCGTCTTCCCGGCATGGCCGAAACCTAGGCGCCGTTGTGGGAGGCTTTGCAGCACCGTTAAATCATCTATTAAGTCCACTAATTAAGGCAGATTCGGGTATACGATAAACATTCAGTCGCCGGAAATATGCCCAAATGAGTGCAGTGACCCCTCTTTCGTTCAGTACATTTCCAAAATTACTCTGAAGAATGTGATTAAAGTATACCGTTTTAAGACGGGAAAGAATGATAATCCTATATACGTTTTTAACCTGACCGCTTTTACAGCCAAACGAAATACTCTGTGATATTAAATAAGAAATCAATAGGATTGCTAATGGAGCGATAATAATGAAAATAAGAATCAAGTAATTAGATGATTAGATATCGTTTTGCGGAATGAGCAGTTTCTGTAGGCGTGAATGAGCGCTGTCGACTCATTTGCATTCCCGAGAAAACCATTTTGCAATGTTCCCTGGCGCGTCCTGGCAACTACGTTTCCTGATGATGGCAGGCGCATCTAAACGTATCCGCGCAATTAGGCTGTTTTCCATACCGAATCGTTAAGTATCCATTATTATGCTCACTTTGTAGCTACAATGAAGGCGTCTTAAGTAGACAAGGTCGCGCGACGGGCCGCCTATGCAGTGCCAACAGGCGATACAAGTAGATAAAGTCGTCTGCCATTCCAATCCAAGAAGCGTGTTAATAATCGTGTATATAGTGGTGATTAAATCCGTATTGTGTTTACGCTAATTGAAACGTATGCACACGCTACCGCGTTACGAATGAGTAATAAAGCATGAAAATACGATTACAATTTTAACGAATAATGAAAGGAAGTAGAGATAAAATGAATGGCGATTTTTTTGAATGAAAAAGAATCTGTTGCCAATTTTTCTTCGCTAAAAATGTCAAAATATAAGTAGCTTTCATATCAAAAGCGATCAAATATGTATCATACTTTTCGCAAATGAAGCTCCAAGAAGATAAATAAGTAAATTGCATTTGAGATTCTGGCATAGTCGAGTTTACGTCATAGCTTGCAATGAGAAAGAGAATCGTGTTCTAAGAAAATAAATCACTATTAGATAAGTTAATTGAGCGCCATTCGATGACAGTCTAACGCCATATCTCAAGCTAGCATAAAAGTAATTATCGTTAATATCCGCGTGATTATATCATCGATTATTTCAATAGCTCTTTCATTATGTCATCAAATCTCGCGGATAATAACATCGCGCTTCGGCGAACAAACCAGTGACTGGTCTCTCTCCTATGCGCTGCCAATATTGGTCCACCGTTCTTTTCTCCAAGAAGAATCGGTCCTCGTAATCCGGGCTTAACGCGTGGATGCGGTGTGTAATTATGAACGTAACGGCCATAATTAGCTAGCTGTTTGCCAGGGCGGTGCGCTTCCTGCTTTGACGCGCGAACTACTGAATGAACCGTCGAAATGCAAATGCGTATCAGGTAAACCAACGTATTAACCGTGCTGAAGAGCTGATTCACACTGATGACTCGACGATTAATTACCCGATTATGGGATCGTGATGCGGCTAACTCAAGGCGCGCGCATAATACAAGCCGCGCGACTCCGTACACTTGGTACGCGAAAATCTCACGAAAAGAAGAAGAGGAAGAAGAAGAGAAAGAGGAGGAGGAAGAAGAAGAAGAAGAAGAAGAGTCCGTTATGCAAATCGTAAGAGCCTGATAAGGTGGAAGGAGACGCGCTGCTAAATCGACGATATATTAGCGATCGCGTGTCGATAACATCGCCGATTTCTGCGTAGTTCAATCACTGAACAAGCTGCGTACACCGCGTCTACTCGGCGACGCGATCGGCAGAAAGGATATAAATAATTGGCTGTAAATTATTCACGTCGCGTATCTCGCGTTATAGAGCCTTAGAATAATGTTTACAAGTGTGCATCGCCAGCGGAGATATTCCACGGCTGTCAATCTATCATCTGTCAAATCGGGCGCGGTTTATATAGTTGTTCGTTGACTTTATTATACGTTCGGCGAATGGAATCCCACATATATTGCTATTAAATTGTCTCGCGTCTTACTTGAGATTCACGAAAATCCATCCAGGTCCCGAATTGCTCGAGTGTCGGTACAGTAGTCCGGGGGCTTTTATCTCTAACGCTCGTTCGCGAAATTATCCTGCACCGTTTCGGTCGTGATTTGAAATGCAAATTTCGGCAGCCAATTGCATTTCCCGATGTGTACGACCTTGCGTTGCACGAGACCGTTAAGTAAACGCTCTCGTGTAAATTCACCTCACTCTCGGTAGACCCGACGGACTTTCGAAATCGATTTCGTTTGATTATCGTTTGAAGCGGTGTATACCTCGATATATATATAGGAGTAGCGTTCGAGTCGATTAATCCAAGTTCGACATCTTTCTCTTTCAATTAGTCGAATTGTTCTTCAATTTCAAACTTGGTTAACATCGAAATTGCTTTAGCTCTATCAGATTTGAGTAGATTTTACTTTGTTTAACACATTCCCATTCATTGTACATTCCGTTACTTCTGTCGTCCTTGCTCGCACTTTGTTAAAGTTGATTCAAGATTTGCTTCATTGAAGAAATGAATGTACGTTTATATATATATATATATAAAAGTGAAGAATTCGAGTAGCAGCAATCACTTATATTCGCATCTCGCTTCATTTGTTTATCGCGAGTTAAAGTTGGACGTTCTGCCGGACGAAGACGGTTATTTGATTTAATAATAAACACTTGTATAGAGGTGTTTCCAGAGATTCATTTTTTCGCGGCGCGACGCGCATCGAGAGCTTGCGCCGAAGTGGCATTCCTTCCCGTCATAATCACCGTCAATGACTACCGGAAAGGCCAAAGGCCTCCACAATTTCTGATAATCGACCGGACAGCCGTGAAGAGCTTTTTCTGCGGCGTCGACTCCGCGGATCAAATACTCGACGTATTTTATCTACATATATGCGACAAACCGAGAGGACGCGTTAGATGACGGGGAAGGGGAGGCAGTCGCAGGTGTCTTCGCGATTTCTATATATAGCGATTACAGCCGGCGCGCGATCGTCGGTAGATAGAGACGGCAATAAATTCGATAAATCGATCTGTTCAGCGGCGACGACGAGGTCGAGCCTCACGGCGGCGAATGTTTGCCGTACACGCGTGTTTGTACCGCGTACGGTACGTACGGCGCGGCGTCGCTGAATTCCTGAGGATGATCTAAGTACCTGAGATTAATTATTTCGTCGCGTCTAATTAATGCCCGCCGGTCTCGAGGCGTAATTACCGCTGCCTCGCGCGGAACGCGCCACTTTGCACGGCGTTCGCTCGAATCGCGATCGATTATCGGCCGGGACCAGGAACTGAAACCGCGCTCGCTATCGATCCAGGAACCTTGCGCGCATCAGCTACCCGATTCGATCTACGCTCGATCAGTAGACGGAGATCATCGGCGCGGGTTAATCAGCAGGCGCCTTCGCAAACTATCCGCATCGAATCCGCGTTGTTATTCGCATCGAATACGCGTCTATTTACTCGAGTGCCGGTTAAAGATCATGATGTAATTAATCGCGACACGATGGCTCAGCTGTGCGGAGTGTATCTCAAATTGAGTGGCATACCGAAGGGGTGCAGATTCCTTGATAAATTTAATTAGATTCGATGAAATGACATCTTTATTTGACATTCTTTCATATTTGATTGCTCAATAACTCTAAAGTTATTAATATCTCGACATTTTTGTCCCCAAGAATAATACTTGTCCAAGAATATAAATTTCAAGTTGATAAAATTTCTAGACTTGTAGGGAGGAAATGGGAAAAATCCAGGATATCCTGTATGTGGCTAAATATTGACTATTGTACCGTCTTAAGCAATGATAAGATAATGGCTAGTTGTTGCAGATGAAAGAAAGGGGAGGAAGGTTATAATAATATATTAAGGCAGGCAAGGCGTCGAATGTATGGAACTAAATTACGATTCCGTTACAGGAGGAATGTACGCGATTCCTGTAAATGGAAATCGGTACAAGGCGCACGGTAAATTAGATGATCGCGCTACCATACGCAGAGCGAATTGATTGTCATGTTCGCAGGTGCTCGCTCAAAGAGGCCTCGGGGACCGTGTTACCGGCGTGTGTAATTAATTGCGGTTACAATCGAGCAATTTACTCCGATCGTTCCGGACGTACGAGCTCGTACGTTAATAGCGAACCACGTCGATCTTGAAACGTCAGTTTAGCGTCTCAATAACATACCGTTTATCGGAGTTCGCTGCAGAAAAGTTATCCTCATTCGCGTATACGGCGGACTAAGAAAACTAAACAGAATTAAATGAATATGAAATTAGAAGTTTTAATCTAATAATTATAATCTTATATAAATCTTTCGTCACAAAATACGATGATTTTCCTTTCTTTCACAAATGTACGGGAATTAAAATATTAAGGCAATGCCATTGTAAAGTCGACTACTTACAAATTACAATAGATGAAAAAGTATGGCTACCACAGTTTCATTAGAAAAAGAATTAATTGTCCATCAATGTTATAGCGATAATTCAGAATTGATAGATTTCACTCATTGTCAAGCTACCAGATTTTTGTTTGTGCGCTCATCAATAACGTTCCTGTCACTGCACATCAAAAGTGCTATTATGGCATGGATAATTTTTTCTCTCCAGCTTTCTGTATTTGTGAACGTGCCTGTGATTCAGTTGAAAAGAAAGACGAGAGGCATCGATCCTTGGCGAATTAATCCGAAATAATGAAACCATTTTAAAACTCTTTTAACTCAGAATAATTATTTTTTCTTAATACGATCTTAAAAGTTCTATCTTGTTAATACAAGGAAAGTGATAATTCAGGAAGAAGTAAAAATTAAGCGAAATGATGCCCACGAGAGGAAAACTCGTGGATTCTCGGAGATGTGGTGGTGGTGGTCGCGGAGGTGTGAGACTTGGAATATGTTAATTAGGCGTTAATAGCGCTCGTCGTGCATGATAATCAGCGATGTTCACCACGGTCGATCTCTTCGTGCTATTAATAATTAGCTTCTAATTAGACGGCTCGTAAATAATTTCTTGTCGGGCCGCGGATCCGTTGGACGCGCTTCTTTGTACGCTCACCTTTGCTCTCCGTATCCCGTTAAGGGACGCCGAGAGTTGCACACGAGAGAGTCGCAGCATCGCGAGAGAACGACAATTGCGTGTATCTCTCTCTCTCTCTCGAAAATTTTCGACGTTTACGACCGCGGCGCCGGCAAAGCCCGTCCCGGATAACGTTCCGAAGAGCTCGCATCCGCAATTGCATTGCGATTTGATAAACGGTACTTAGGTACGTAGAGGAATTCCAGAAAAAGATTTTGGCCGATTTCAGCTTCGTCTCTATCTGAAATCTTCCCTCCCTTTTTATCAAGAGGAAACCTTGCCGAATCTCCCAGAGTAATCCGAAGTCAGAGCCTTTCGGATCTTCATTCCACGTTCCTGATCCTTAATAGACTGCATTCTCGGTGCATTAACGGTGCGATCGTCTAACGCTATATTTCACGCCGCGCGCTACGTACAATACGGACCCGACGCAACTTTAATGAATCTTCGCGGGCGACATAAGAATGCGAGAATCGCGGCCCGATAGTTAATGCGCTTTTTGCGTATCGCATACCGCGCGGCCTCCGCGCGGCCCTCCGCCCTCCGCCGTGACTAATTACCGTTCGTATTTATTGTTAACTTCTGGCCGCGGGCGCAGAGACGTTGTGACGAATCGGGGCCTATCCACCCCCCGCAGCCCGAGAGATCGAGCGATGAAAAACCGATCTGACGTGAGCTTAATGGCGGTGACAAATCGCCCGAGCGAGCGGCCGCTCGTGATCTCGCGAGACGCCGCGCCGCGCCGGCCGGCCGGCATCGGGACCCGCCGACAATGTATGCGCTCTCGCATGCTCGGAGACTGACTTACGCCTTGCCCGCGCGCGTCGTGGAACAATAACCTGTCGCCGATGACAGGCCGATCGATAACTCATCTGCGAGCGCCGGACCGGACAGTCGATTAAACTCGACCTATGCCGCCCGACGTGAGCGGCGAGCCGTCCTCCACATTGTAAAAACCACCCGCATTCTCGACGGTCCTTGCCCCCGGATCGTTGCGTCCGACGCAGTTCGGCGAGGGGATCTCCATAAAGCTCCCACCTCTGCGATAGTATTGGGATTTAGTATGTAGATTTTTTTATCCGATAAAAGGAGAAGGCAAACTCTCCAGGGACGTTCGGAATTTCGATCGAACGGTAATGGCGAAATTGATGCTATTATCGATGAATCTGGCACCTCTTTTATCCGAGCTTTAGAGATAATTTTATTTTATAATTCGTTAGAGGTAAGTATCTCCCAATAGATTGTAAAATTTTTTGTCTAAAATTCAAGTATTTAAAAGATAGATCCTACATATTAAAACCCCGATTAATGGATTTCAAAAATACGTTTTGAGATTCTTTTTCTTAATCAGAGAAGCTTCTGCGCATCACATTTTTAAGCAACTGCAACAGGAATTCTGCGCAACATTATCTAAATTGGCGATAGTCCCGGGAATTTGTAAGGATGCAAGAGAACGGACGGAAAGACGACGGTTAGACTCGAGAGCCAGTTAGTTAGCAGTCGTATTTATATGCAACGAATTAGCTAGTGCTCGGTCGAACGTATAAGGGAGGACGGGTCGCCCACGCCGTGTTGCAGCAGTTGGTATTCCACGGCTTTTCTGTCTTAACTCGGCTAGCTCTTAGAATACGCGGGACGATCGTCCTTACTCGGTTTCATATTTGTAATGCACGACGCGTACAATCCAGGAAAATGAATGTTGTCCAGACGATCTTGTCCCGAAACTTCGGAAGCGCGATAATCTCCGTAACAACTCATTTGCGAGCGGAAATGTAGTAGGGGCTCTTCCCTTCTCTATTAAGATATATACACTGCAAATCCATAAACATCCAAAAATGACACATTTGACTGAAAATCTTTTTACATCTCTTTTGCCGTTTTTGGTTACGTCATTTAACACGTTTAAGCGTATTAAATTAAAAATTAATACATTCAATCGTGTTAAATGACATGATTTAAAATGGCAAGAAATGTGTAAGAAGAGCTTCAGCTAAAATAACACGCTTGGATTTGCAGTGAAGGATCTTCCTTTTTGTAAAATAGAAAATGGAACATCTAGAGTACTAATAAGAAAAGATGAAAAATAGCAATCAAACAAGAGTGATTTATTGTTTCAATGAAATAAATTTGGTAACGATGTGATATTTGAATAATACGTTTTTATTATTTTCGTACGGAATTTAAATCGGAAACTTTATTTCTTATTCATTACACGTAAACGCCTGTATGATGTGCGCTTTTTACAATAACACGTCGCAGAACTAACGAAGTAATTAAGCGCCTAATAAAGTAATGGTTCCAATCGTGGAGAATCGCCATTATATCGCCAGCAATAAGCACATCCAATAATGTAAATCTATTTATATCCGCCGCGAGAGAGGAATTATTATTGATAGTAGCTGTAAATGGAGGAATTCCAGGTTGTTACGATGCGTAATCACGATGACGCGAACGGACGCGAGAACGAGAAATTCTTCGGTTTACGATAACTCGCGTATAATAGAATTACGTTGATAATAATCGATAAATCTCTCTCTAGGATCGCGCATCTTGCCCTCGATGCGTGAGTGTTTACGCGTTTGCGTGACGGGGTAATAACGGTACGTATAAGAGTAGAAGTAAACCTTCGCTCGTTAATTCGGTAATTCCTCGGCGTAATTAACTTTCGTGTGACAAACCGATAAGAAAGGACGACGCATGACTTAGCGACTGTAAGAGCGAGCATGCTATTTCGTCAAGAGGCACGACAGCAATTAAGCGAATTATCGATGAAGGATCTATGTTAAGCGACCGCAAATAGCCGATATCATATTAGCTGACCGCGAGACGCGTGCCAAGAAAACGGACGTTATCGATGCGCTCGCAATAATGGAACCGGATGTACGCAGAACTAATCGATTTTCATTTATTCCACGTGCGATCGTGAAATTGACCTCCTTCGTCATCGTACGCGTTTTACCGCACGTTCTTACAACGTATGGCGAAACATAGTGATGTCGTCATTATTGTAATGTAGACCATTAATCTGAAATGTCGACGACACTTCTTTGGTATGAAAATTCGAGTCCTGATCGAAACGATATTTCTCACAGAACTTCTTGAATGGATTAATCTTAAAGTCAGAATTAATTAATCGATAATGTGAATTTTCGAGCAAGCTCGATTTTTCAAATAAGACACCAAACGTTTCGTTTACAGATTAAATGTTATACTTGTCACGCAGATTAAACGCAGCGTTTGATATTGACATTAACGTCAAAAGTATTCAGTATCGAGAGTAAACTATGGATGTTTTGCTCCATTGGCGCTCCATTAATTTGCGCACCGCGCGCTATAAAAGAAACGTTATTACGCACATCGAATCACGCCATTAGCATAGAGATTAACACATTACGGATACAGACAACTGTAATTTCGAGCACTAACGCGCACAAATTAATAACCGTCGGAAAGTGATAATTTCGTTTGCGGACGCGAACGAACCAGCCGATCGACCGATCAACCAACCGGCCTAACTTCAGAGGCCGGTCGGCTGCGATCGAAAGCGATCGATAGATCGTTAAGCCGGCTTGCTACATCGAAGCGCGGAGACATCTCAAGGTCGCGTCTTCTGCCGCGAAGACAGTGATCATCCATGAGTGACGTCACCCGCCGTGACCTCGGCGGTTCCATGGGTATATGCTCTCCGTCGTAATTCCGATTCCAATGAGACGGCTCTCTTGCGCGATGTGCTGTACAATATTAACTTTTTGTTATTTACTACGCTGCCCCGCGGAGCTGCAGTCTCAATAAAAGGAAAAGAAAATTCAACGAGGGACCCGGGAGGGAGCGACTTCGGCATGAGAAAGATATGCTTGCGATATTTGCTTCGACATCCTTTTGATATTAGTCTTCGATATTAGGTACTGAGACGAAAGTGATACCAAATAGAAAGCACCAGCGTCGAAAAACTAGACATAAAGATATTCTGTTTTGAACGATAATTTCGAAACGTTCCGTGTATATTTTTATATAACACATTAGTTATATAAAGTGTATTATTTATAATATATATAATATTAATATAAAATATTAAGTACTTGCATTGATTTTCTGTTGGCTTATCGCTGCATATTTCTATTATTACCACGGTAATGCCGATCCTGTGTGATATCTATCCTCTTTGTAAGGCCATCAGATATAATGTTTGATACAAGATGAGTATAAAAGTATAAAAGTAAGAAATTATTACCCTATTAAATTTAAGCATCCGAAGGGAGGATCGTCTCCTAATGATCGCAGACGTAAACATCACCGTTTAACATCGGCGACTGTAAAACTACTCGACTTTATGGAGCAATAATTATAACAGTATCATGTGTCACTGTCCCTTCGGCGTACATAGTTGTGTATCAATACAGCTGTAAATTTAATCCTCTTTTTCGAAACAAACATGAATAATCTTCCGATAATTCTCTCTCGTATCCTCTATACAGGGTGCTCTAAAAAGGTACGGCCAAAATTTAGGGAGATATTCCTCACGTCTAAAGGATGAAAAAAATGTTATATGAGCATGGGTGCGGAAACGCTTTTTTCAGGAATTAGAGCTTCTTTTCTGAGCTTCTTTTCTTTTACTTGTGGGGACATTTAAAGACAATCGTACATGCTACACCAGTGCGTGATATTCAGGATCTTCGTGACCGTATCACTGCAGGCTGCGAGACAATCCGCTATACGCCAGACGTATTTGAACGTGTCCGTGAATCGATGCGTCAACGTGTCAATGCTTGTATTCGGACGAATGGTGGACATTTTCAACATTTGTTGTAATCGTACTCAAGGTCATATTAAAAAACAAATGTAAATAAACCTACTGATTAAACGATTGTCGTCCACAATGATTAATCCTAAATTGTTTCTTGTGTAAGTAATACAGTCAACAGTATTTTCAACTTAACTCCTGAAAAGAGCGTTTCCGCACCCATGTTCATATAACATTTTTTCATCCTTTAGGTGTGAGGAATATCTCCCTAAGTTTTGGCCGTACCTTTGTAGAGCACCCTGTATATCTCGGGACTTGAAGCGACAAAGCGAGGGACTAGAGTAAGCTCTACCAGAAAATTATGACGCTATAAAACATAAGGGATTTTTTCTATTTTTTTGTTATGCTTTTTGATGATTAGAAAACCGATAAGAAAAATGACATAATCAGTGAAGGGATATGCGGCTTGTCTGAAAGTAGGACCGAAAGTGTTGCTTCATCAATTCCGTGATAGATCCGATCCTGCAGTTTACGTGAGTTTTTCGCTAGAGATTAATTGCGCAAGATAACAAGTAGAAATTAAGATTTATTGACCTTTTCGTTGAAAGATTACGCACTACTGCAGTTTAAAAATTACGTATAAAGGCCGGCGATTACCGTTTATTTGCAAAAGAACCTGTTCTCCTTGCTGTCGTGTTAATAAGCAATATTTGTAATTACTAATCGGCGGACTCATGCTCGAGACGTGCGCACCGCAATCGCTAGAATAATACGACTCGACGTTAAAAAAAGGTCGAGAACTTAATCCGAGGAATAATATTATTCAATTGAATTCGAAAGAGGAAGAGAAAAGGAGAGAGTAAACACAAGAGAAATATATGCAATTACTGGATCGAATATGTACCGTATTCTACGAGGATATCATTTGAAGCTTAAAGTTATAGCCCACCGTCAAGGCAAATTTTGCATTTATTTAGGGTTCATTGTTGTTCGGCATAGCAATGAGAGACTGCACAACATCCCTCTACTGCCCGATCGAATACAGCGCTTTCGATACTACACCTGCGGACACGCGCGTGCACAGGATTAAGTCGTTTCTCATCGAAGCGCGTGGATTTCCGTTTTCCGACATCCTTCGTCGGCTTTTTCCCTGCCCCCTCTCCGCCCCCCCCCCCTGCCCCGCCCGCCCACCCGACGGATGACCATACGTTTCGCGTGATTAACGAGCGCATGTGTCTTCGATTCGCTGGCGTTGGATTGCGCGTCATTGAATCGACGTTGGTATTCACCTGTCAGCTTCGCCCGCGCTGCGTTACGGCGCGACGCAGGTGTTCCCTCGCGCAACAAATAGAAATTTAGACTGCGCGGGAAGCGCGAAGGACGACGAAGGACCCTCCTCGAGGATGGTACGTGCTCACTTTCCCGGAATAATCGAGGACGCACGCGCGCGTGCGGCGCGGCACCTCGAATAAATCACCGCGCGCGCATTATAATTTCGAGATTAATGTGCGGTGCGATCGCGAAACGGAGACGGGAAGGAAGAAAGAGCGAGGAACGCGGCGCGACCGCGACAGTCATTGTGCGCCGATGACTGCGCGGGACATGCCGCGCCGCCGCGAGGTGCTTCGGTATCCGCGACGCATGTCGCCGTACCGTGTAACTAAGTACTTAAAAGTTGGCAAATACATCTCTCGTACGAGGTGCCTCTCGTTTGCGGAGTTTGCATTTCCGACGCGGCTCGAGCGAGGCGATTTCCTGATTTATATACGGCCTCGGATAAGAGCCGCGCGACGTCCCATCTCGTTGATCGGAGTGATTTATTTCAGGCGAACGAGCGTCGCATCTGCCTAAACTTATCCGCCGCGGGCAAACGTACCGTAATTTCATTAGGCTCATTGAATTTGCTATCTTAGGAACGCTACGCCAACAGCGCGATGTCCTTTTAGCGTGAACCTAATAGATATCGACCGCGCCGCTTGATATTTAAAGGCATAAATAGAGGGCGAATAATTTTAAGACGATTCAAATAGAAGTGGCATATGTGACATTATTGAAAGGCATTCGTGTTTTAACCCACATTGAAGATTTAAAATTATTCGTTTTTACCACACTGAAAAAAAATCTGGTTGCGTTAATTGGAATTCTGTTAGATTCAACCAGTATGTCCGTTGGAAAATGAACGAATCAGAATTCTTTTAGGAATTACCAGATGAGGATGATTAATTTCTTCCTGTTAAATATACCAGAATTTCTTGTTAATGTTCGGCCAACTCGCACAATAATAAAACTGCTAGAGTGCGTTGCGGGTAACGTTAACCAGAATTCTGGTTGCACGTTCCTTTGTAACTAGAAGTTTTATTAATTCAACTGCAAAATACTAATCAAATCCTTATAGTTAAGTCTATCAAACATTCTAGTTACAAAAAATTCAGTCCAATCACGACAACCAGAAATTCTGTTCCGTCTCACCAGAATGTATTCTATCAGATGTGTCTTGTTCATGTAATCAGACCATTTTTCTTAGTGCAGGGTTGGGAAGTAACTCGTTACTTGTAACGAAGTTATAGTTAGAGTTACTTTTTTTCAATAACCGTAACCTATAAAAATTAACAAAATTAGGACTCTCAAGATTAAAAAATTCACATATAAAGATCGGGCAATGAGAGTGCAGCGCGGTACTCGGTGCGCAATAATTCAACTACGTTGATTATTTATTATATTAAGTTTAATGTATTAAAAAATTCAAACGTTTCGGTTACATTTGGAGCCATCCTCAGCGAGATGAAACATATAGTAAATCCAGATCGAGATCCAAACGCTCACGAGACCAAGAGGGGGAGTCAATCAATTCCTGTGTCCATTCCCAATCATTCACCGTGGTTGGATTGACTCCCCCTCTTGGTCTCATGAGCGTTTGGATCTCGATCTGGATTTACTATGTTTCATCTCGCTGAGGATGGCTCCAAATGTAGCCGAAACGTTTGAATTTTTTAATACATTAAACTTAATATAATAAATAATCAACGTAGTTGAATTATTGCGCACCGAGTACCGCGCTGCACTCTCATTGCCCGATCTTTATATGTGAATTTCGTAACCTATAACTTCGTTTCTTTTTCTCCATCTATAACTGTAATTTAACTTAGTTACATTTTTTTGGTAACTAGTAACTAATTAATAATTACTTTTATAGTTACTTCATATATTTCAAACTTATTCATCAACATATGGGCTGTTCAGCAGAATGAAGTGCTCAGATAAATTATCTTCGAGAATAACTATTATATAAACATTAAAGTTGAAACTTTAGTCTTTAAAACAAGCCCCGGACCATTAGTTTACGATGATTTTTTGCAAAGTTATAACCCTTCGAATTTGGCGAACTTTTTAACTGAAAAATAGTGATCCTATAATTTTGATTCCAAGTGCATTATATTAATTTATTATAAATTATTAATTCAGTTAATATATTAAATGTATTTTGATTTTTCTTAAAATAATTGTGATTTACTATATATGAAATAATATAGCATATGATCGAATTGTAATAAAGAATTATTATAATAAGTAAAATAATTTAATAATGTTAGATGTGTAAGATTCTTGTATTTAAAATAGCAATGCATAAACATTACAAGAAATTAATAGAAAAGTAACTGAAAAGTAACAACTCGTTACTTTTTGAATAACTATAACTGTAACGTGTTACTTTTCAGAGTCGGTAACTTATAACGGTAACTAGTTATTTTTTCAGAGAAAAAAACTGTAACTGTAACTATGTAATTACTTTTACAAAGTAACTTTCCTAATCCTGGTTTTTACTGATTAGAAGAAAGTGGCGAAAATACATAACGTTATTAAAATTATTTTGCGACAATTCTTCGCCAATCGTGCCGCACATGTGAAAAATGTATCGCTTAAAAAAGTTTCATGCTCGTGCATTAAACTTGAGTACAATTCTAGATTTTTACAGCTCTACTCTTGGAAGAGTAGTCTCTTGTCTCTCTTGAAAAGTTATAGCACTGCAGTTACAATGCTTCTCATTGGTGTGCCGTCGAAACACATATCATAAGCCGCGTTATCGCCATTTTCTCGCTTGTGCACCGCTCTCCTCATTCAAGCGGTCGACTTGCCTCGACCGCGGTCGCTTGCATTCTCGAGCGCACAGCTTCGCTCATAATTAGACCGTGATTGCGCGCGATTAATTTTATTCCAACGCGAAATGCGCGCCTGATAGAATGCCATCGGTCTTGGGAAGGGCACCTTCGAGTCGCGAGAGACGATCTCGCGCAAAGAACGTTTCTCGCGCGGCGCGGCGCGGCGCGGCGCAACACTCTCGCGATGCGTCGACGGGTTGCACCAGGTTGCACCAGGTTCAGCGGCTCTCTTTATCCTTGCAAGGACGCGCGTTCGCGTTCGCTCGCGCGCGGCTCTGTTCCCTTCCCCGCGCGCCTCTCTATGGCGAACCAGTGCGGTGGCCGTAATCGCTGCCGTTTAATCGCGCATAATCATTACTAATCGACCGCAAAGACGATTGCGGCATCCACCACTTTATTATTACGACAGCGGGGATAAAGCTCCGCGATTTGTTACGCCCATTGTGTCGAGTTTCGCGGCGTGGCGCGGTGCGGCGTGGGCTCCCGCTGTTCGTTGTTGCCGTTGTCGTTGTTGCTGCCGTCGCTGGTAATCGAGGTAGTTGCTGCGCCGCGCCGCGGTCGGTAGCGACCGCGCGCCGATCCTCGGTATATAAGTAACGAGCGAGGCGGGGACGGGAGTAAAGAAAAGGAAAGCGAGAGAAAGAGCGAGGCGAGAGATGCGAAACCCCGGGACAAAAATGTATATCAATTAATTTTCTCACGGCGGGGCGTGACTCTCGTCTTCTCGGCGTGGCTCGTTACGCCAAGGTCAGGACCTTCGAGGTATCGCCGGCTTAATTCTTGGCCGTCGCGTTATGCGCGAAGCGTTCGGGACGGACGTTCCTCCCTTTATGCCTGAGTCGCGCTCACCTACCGGCGCGCTTTCGTCGACGAAAAGCACCTCGAACGTGCTATACGTCTTCCCTCTTATCTTTCTCGTTTCTATTTGTAGATCCATTGAAAAATACGTCCTTCCTTTGTGTAACTTCGATGCTCGCGATATATGGAGAATATGCCATCTTGACTACTCGCGAATCCTAGTCGCGCACGTTTAAGGAGAATATTTACGGTTATACTTCCTAATTCGAGATTTCGACACGCAAAGACCCAAGTAAGTATTTGTCCGTTAAACAGACCAATACCCTTGAGCGACGCGGGAGCATCTTTCGCGATTTTTAAAAGTGAAATTACCGTATCTTTAGAAATCGAGTTATCCAAGGTTAGCGCTAATCGGCCTTGTTGCAGTCGACCAATAGTCACAAAAAATAAAGAATTTATCGATTACTTTTGTGTGTCGGCGGTGCTTTCTCTCGGTATCCTTGCCTTCTTGCCTTGGACCTTACGCGAGGTACTTCAGAAACTGCGCCGTTCCTTCAGGGACTGCGCCGTCTCTCTAGCTCTCTACATGCGCGCTAATGTGCTCGATGCTCCATATTTATCTTCCTTAATCATCCTGAAAGCGGCAGATGCTGCAGCAAATCAACGGAATGCGCGGCCACGATATAATAGCGCATTGCTTCGGTTCAGAATGCGGACTTTTATTGGCGAGTTTACGGCTCTTCTCAATCGCGCGAGCCGATGATGACCATAGCGTCAAAATAAAATGCCCACCGGTTCATTGCCTATCTGGATCGTCGTGTTCCTCGCCTCCGAGAACGAGACGTTTCCGATTTTTCTGCGACAACTGGCTTCTAGCGAGGTCCTGGCGACACTCTGTCCTGATACGGAAAAGAAGAACGCTCTCTTTCTCTCTTTCTCGCCGCCTTGACGACTCAATCCGTTCCTTCGTAGGCTCATGGCCTACGAAGAAAATGATGGAGCCTTATGATAAAATTCATGAGTCAAGCGGATCCGCAGGAGCGAGCACGCGAGCGATTAGCATAAAGGAGTCTCATTAGCAACGCCAGTCGCCGAAATGTCAGGCTCGTTCTTCTATCCACCCGGAACTACTTGTGTGCAGCCCCCGCAACTCGCTGATGAAAAAGCCTTGTTGTCACCCTGATAAAACATCTTCCTTCATTGTTATTCTAACCGCGCTTCAATCGCGTTACATCGAGATGGAATTCGATAGTGATTGTTGCATTGCATCAGTTACAGAATAACATTTCTTATGAAATATTGGCAAATATCATAGTTATATCTTTATGAGACGTGTAGGTAAAATATTTTGCCGCTAATAAATATGACTCATAATTATAATAAAAAGTATTTAGATACAATAATGAGATATTATATTTCATTTAATGAAGTAATAGACAAAACTTCTTGGTGTGTCTTCACGAAGCAGTCTACAATGTGAAGATCAAAGGTACTCGTGTCTTCCTTAGACCCTACCAGAAAACGCCACCGATACCAGGTAGAGTCATTGCTCGTTATGCGGTCGAGCAAACGACGATGATCCGTGTTGCCAATCCATGTCGAGGGGGGAAGGTCTCGCGCGGATAATAATCCGCGGTCTCGACTTCAACGAGATGGTATTTCTATAGGGTTGTACGATCCGGCGCCAGCGAGACGTAGCGCAAACCGAGCAATTAACTGGGAGACGTTACTGCTCTATACTTTTGCGAGCATCGTACGCCGTATTTCTCGTTTCAAGGACGAAAAAGTGCGCGGTGCGTACGCGCCGCGGTGTGCGCTACTTAACGCGCGAAAATAAATAATGCCGAGCGATCCGAATCGAACAAAGTTAAAGTCGGCTTTCGGGCAAACGTTTGGTATGTTTTTAACGCGTCGCATCGCAGGCTTTCTTTCCCACCCCGGAGCCACATCGTCGGCATCGTTGTGCATTACCTTACCGCAGGTGCAGGTCCCGAGCGCGTTCGACGCATATCATACGCGACCTTCGAGGACGCGAGCGAGGCTCACGGAGGAAAGTCGCGATGTAATCTCTCGCGCGTGTTTATCGGTACCTTAACAAATCCGACGCTACGAGCGGCGAGGAATTAATTATGCGCGCTGTATAGCGATAAGAAGCCGTAATAATTACCGGCGCAATCACAACACGCGCCGAAGGTAACGAAAAAAAGAAGAAAGAAAAGAAGAAATAAAGAAGAATAACGGAGGTAATATAACGCATAGCGATCGCGCTGTAATGAATACCTGGCGCATCGGATTTCTCAAATTGCCGTCGTCGTTGCCATTGTATCGTAAGTTTGCCGAGCCAATTATTTCGGACCAGCGAATAAGCTTCAGCATCCTGTAGCCGCGTACTCGGGATCTCGTACCTATTTTAGTACAGTCGTATTTTTATTCCAAAGATCGCGTAAATAAACCTTCCTCGGGCGGGAGCGTGACGTATTGTTAAGAAAAATATTATGTAATTTCAAATCATCTCTCTTCTTGCATGGCATTAATTACTTTTTACTCTGGGTGTTATTAATATTTATTTAATAATATTTATTATAGTATAGTAGGGCTCACTCTCTCCCCGGCGTGTACTGTCTCGGGATCTCAACATGCGATCACACGATGTTACCGTGAACGTTTTAGCGTCGCCCGCCGCGATCGTTTAATTCACCGGCGATCGAGATTAAACGACTCGCTCGCTGCACTCACGGTACAAGTAACCACCGTAGGCGATATAAGTTACTATTATATCGCAACGGATTTCTACTTACGTAAATTATGCACGGCGAGTCGCGCGAGCGTCTCCGCAAGGACGCGCGAGATTCAACGACGAGGTAGATCGTATCGGCGTTTCGACCGACCAACCGACGAGTACCAAGGGTAATTGCGAGACGAGTACCGATCACCTTCGACAATGCAAGCTGTGGTTTTTCCACCTAACTTAAAAATCCAGCGTGAACATTCTTACCGTAGACAATACAACGTAGGCGCGCTCGCCGGAAAGAAGAAGCATCGGACGACAATTACGAACAACAATTACAACTATGCGTCACGTTTCTTCTAGGCCAGGATTGTTTTTCTCCTGACCGAGATCGCGCGATGTATCGCGATAGAAATTTACATGCGCAAGAATTGTCGTCGGACGATAAATTAGAGGAAAAAAGAAGCTTGAGGCATTTTATAAATGCTTTGCATTTATAAAATACCGTTTCTCTTTGTAGCATTTAATCCGGAGTTTTGTAAAAGTCTTTTTTAATAATTATTAGAGGCTGGTTGACAATTGACAGTAAGATATGTTTCGGCTTTTATTGCAATATCGCTACAATAAATAGTTATTAAAGAGATTAAGAACGGGCCATCATCAATAACTGTAAGGGTGCAAAATTATCGATCAGGCTTTTCAGACGCGATATTTGGGTTTTAATATAAGCTGCATTGAATGCAGTGTAGGATTAAAACAACAATTAATTTAGGTGTTAAAAATAATGATAACTTATTGTTGGCTAGTAATCTTTAGTTTTGCATCCATTTCTTCAGTCATTATTTCTCAAGTTGCATAAAGTTTGATCGACAGATTGTAATTACTAAGTAATATCACGCAGAAATTATGCAAATACGCGGGGAACGTGTATTTACTCATTCCTACGGCACATCTTCGTTAAATCAACAAAAAGGAGAGAAGCGTGACTAATGATTTATCCGCGATCGCATACGTCGATCTGAGAAAGGGTTGAGGTCAAGGTGCGCGGCAACGTTCGCCTCGCTCGGTTGGAATGCTGCGTAACCAGTCAAATATTTACACACACTGTTATTATTACGTCATCTTTATATATAAAATGCTTACGACCATCTTTTACCGAAACCGATCAGTCCGTGGAGAAGTACTGTTGTAACTAGTGACGTTTTGGCCTACAAAAAAGTAGGTAAAGCGCAAGAAAAATTTCTACTTCTATACATTCAACATCTTCTTTTAGTCACGTCTTCTTTCATATTCCTTCATTTGTGAGGAATCTAAAATGGATTTTGTCCTGATCAATAACGTCGATGATCAATAGTGCCAATAAACTTGGAGTAATGAATGAAAATCAACAGATTTCGAGATATTAAATTTCAAAAACGCGGATAAGTAACAGAATTCCATTCTTTATTTAATTTATTATGAAGTTTATATTAATAAATTTGCAAATTTAAGATATACTTATTAAAACACTTAATGACAAAAATGTGTTTTATTAATTCGACTATCTGGCAAAAATGTGAACAAAGGTTTCACGACGTTTCGACCCTTGGTTCGGGTCCTTATCAAGTGAAGTCTACAATAAATAAATACATAGCACTGATAATTAAAATAGAAAAAGGAATAAATAATTACAATGTAACAAAATAAAAATAAATAATTACAGTGTAACATAATAAATTGATAAGATAGTCGAATTAATAAAACACATTTTTGTCTATAATTACTGGCAGACTAAACTATTATTTTTGGTTAAAACACTTAATGTTACAAATATTTGAATTGTTATTTTCGCAACTTGATATCTATCTCTTTTGAATTTGTTCAATCACGTAAAACGCGCAATTGTTATCCATAGAATCTTGTACAGAGTCGTAAAATTCAAATTATTCTTTATAGCATAGTACATATATGAAACGCTTTTGAGATTCTTCATAGAATAGAATCCGCCGGCTCGATAACGCGAATTTTTCAACAGATAGCTTCGCAACAATGTTGCTCAAACGTGTATATCAATTCGTTCAGACAACTGATACAGATAAAATTAAAATCAATAAAATTCGATGAATTCCGGCATGCAAAAGATGCGCGCACGGAAAGAACGGTTTTGCTGAAATATTAAAAAATTTGGCCAGATACAGATCTGAAAAATAATTTTGTTGGATCATCAAAATAATTATGTAGGACGCCTAAAATAGTTGCTAGAATATCAAAACTTTTTGCAGCATTATCATTATGTTGGAGTGTCCTAGATAATTATTTTGATGATCCAACAAAATTATTTTTCAGATCTGTATCTGGCCAAAGTTTTTAATATTTCAGCAAAACCGTTCTTTCCGTGCGGTTGGCGCGAAGTGACGTTTTCGCTTGCGCACACAGATTAGTAAAAGAATAATCTAGATATTTGGTCCAATCATAATACAATTGAATGAACTATTTATGCTTGTGGCAGCCCGTGACGTATCACTTTAATTGAAGCAACAGCATTTTTTTCTCAGTGCACGGCGCGGAAAATTGAATTCGTCGAAGTGATAGATTCGCGATCTCCCGGTAGAGCGAGCGAATCTCCCGATTACATTGATAATCAACGGAGATACGCCAGTTATGTCGCGCGCCGGGAATGAATCTCGTCGCGTCTCCGGCGCGGCGCGGCGGTGCGCCGAGTCGAAATTAATATTCCAAATAGAAGACGGCTCGCTCAGCGCGTCCGGCGGGTTTCAGAGATTCAATTTACCGTGCGATTCTTTCGAGACGCGGCCGAACGTCTCGCGGCGGGGTGCGGCGCCCAGTCTGGACGTTGCTAGCGTTGATCCACTGATCCTCGGACGGGACCTCCAGGCGCGCGATGCTCCTGCACGCGATGCACCGACGCGCCATAACGCGCACGGTTCCCTTCTCCGCTTTCGCTTCCACGAAGAATGATCGGACGTACGTCTAACGATACAAGACGAAACATCGGCCGGGTAAACCGTCCGCCGTCTTTTCGCCGAGACGAACGGAGTCGTGGGCACTTTATAGGGATGAACGATGTTAAAAAGGAAGAGCAACATCCAAATAATCGACCGCGAGGCACTTTAATTGATCCATAATCAATCGAGCTTTGAAATCTGGAGGAAAGTAAATTTGTTTTCAATTTTTAACGATTCTTCAGCTTTCATTGTGTGTGAATGTGAATCTCCGAAAGATTCTTCAAAATAAATGAGAGAGATGGAGGAGAGATAATTTTTCGAGCGGATTATATTGAATTCTTTCTGCGACTCAAAGTGCAGAAAATATATATGTTAATTAATTTATTATTGGTTAAATTTGCAAGAATTATGACGCAGAATTGACAGGACGTATTAATTGGACTGTCTTCAGCATGGCTACCATTAATATTTTGCATTGAAACGCGATAAAGTTTCGATAATGAGCCGGTTTGATCACCGCTGCGATTTATTCGGCACGCGATGGCAGAATTGCGAAACGATGATGTAACGTAAGCACACGGTAAATTCGTAATATGATCGCCAGGACGCCGGCGTTCTCGTCGAACGTAAAATAATTTCGAGGATTTCTCGTTTAATAATTTCTTATCCGGCGCGTCTGACGGTAACGGTACCACATTCGCCTTCTCCTTCTGTCCGATCGTTTTTACATCGAAATACTCAAATTCCGTAAATCATCGTACGATTGTAAATTACGCGGGCTTAAATTATGCCTCGCTGCCGCCGGCGAGCCATTCCTTGGCTCCGATGTTTTGTCGCGTGGCGACAAAACGCGCGGAGTAACGGCGCTGAATCTGAGAACTGGTTAAAAGTTCGTCGACCCCACGGCGCGGCGTCTCCCTCGGGGATGAAACGTCGTCGTCACCCGGGCGCACTCGCGGCACTCGCGGTGTCCAGCTCGCCCACGCGTCGCCCGTCCGTGGGCGTGCGAAGTGTTGAATAATGTCGCGTGTTCGACGGGAACGCTCGTTATTACGTACGCAGATATTCGGATAAACGGACGGCACGCGAGAGGCTTCGAATCTGCGGTCCCTCTCGAGAGTACAAGAGCGGGTCCTCTTCGTTCGTCAATGAAAACGAACGGGGTTCCCATGACGCAACCGGGTACACGAAGCACTCAGTTGAGCTACATGAGAGATAAAAAATTCCAACTTCACGGAAAGAACGGTTTTGCTGAAGTATCTAAAAATTTAGTCGGATGCAGATCAGAAAATAATTATGTTGGACCATCCAAAATAATTATGTAGGACGTTCAAGCTGTTTGCTAGAATGTCAAAACTTTTTGCAGCATTGTCATTATGCCTGAGCATTCCACATAATTATTTTGTATGGTCCAACATAATTATTTTCAGATCTGTATCTGGTAAATTTTTAGATACATCAGCAAAATCGTCCTTTCCGTGTTGCATTCGAATTTTAAGAGAATTAAACATATAATTAGTCTATTAAAAATTAAATCATAGAATTAAATAAAACGCTTAGTATAATAATATATATTATTAAAGAAGAATACACAGACATTCTTAAAAAATAATATATATGTATATCTTTTTTATTTAAAAACATATGGATTTCCTACAAAGATTCGTACAAACTTGAATACGGATGTCCCACGTCCATTCGGGGATAAAAATGCGATATCGTCAGTAATTCAATCCCCGCTATCTTTATCGAGAATTCTCTTTCAAGTGTCTTTTTGCCGTTTAAACCGTGCGCATCGTCATCGAACGGTTTGTTCAAATTTAGTCGAGAGATCCCCGCGACTCTTTGACCGAGGTAATCGAACTCGCCGTCGACGTTTGCGTGCTTCCTGCCGAGGGATTTGCTCGAGGTCACGATCGGGAGTACTCGCGGCCGCGGACACACGCCGCGCGTTCCACGCGAATTTTGCGATCTATGTAAGCCGAATGCCGCCCAATAAAGGATGAACAGCGCGCGATTGTAAATTCTCTGTTGAGTAGCGGTCGTGTGACGCGGGGATCTTCAACGTGGCTCGTTCCTCTTTGCCATTCAGGTTGAGCTCGGCCAGAAGAGAGACCAGATCGAAGATAGAGGCGATCTACAGCCCGACCGAACAGTAAACACTCTCTGCGAGAGTCGTACTCGCCGTCTCTCTTCGACGCTTCGTGCAGATCGCCGCGTCGTGACATCCCGTTGCTATTCGAAAGCTTGCATATCGGTAAATGACGATTATTAACGTGAAAAGAGCGCAAAGAAAGCTTTAACAAAATGTAGGCTTCAAAAGATAGCATCAGAGGACATTATCTATCTTATTGGAAACTACAAGAGAGTCGTGCGCATAATCGAGAATTGCGCAATTGTTGTATAATTAGCTCAAATTAATTAGGACGCTTACAGAGCGACGGGACCTTTTCTACTTATTGACCAATCGCCCCTGTTTATCTGCGGCAAACCTTCTTCCTTTACTCGTTATTCAGCTGACGCTGCGAGAAATATTTGCTGGCAATTACTACGTGATTCAAGTACCGGCGAAAGAAACGCGGCAAGAAGAACAGCGAAGAATCCGCGCCTATAACGTTGCCAAGATTTATTATACAGGGCGCGTGCAAGTGAGATTCCAGTCAAGACAATACGTCCCTTCGTTTTTTTCTTTTTGTGTATATTTTTTGCTCTCATTGAAAGCCGGCAGACCACATTGAGCTCTATTTTTCCCGTCCTGAAAGTTTCGCTGTTACGTACGTCGACGAATATCTTTGAGAATATTGTTCACCAAGTACGTCACGCGTTCTTAACACACTAAGCACGTTTCCATCCGATTTATCACGAAAGTCCATTACGGCAGAATGAAGCGAAGAACGAAGTCTAAACGTAGTTTTTATGCTTCGTCCTTGCGACGATACAGCACGATCTTAAGATTTCTCGTCGCCGATGTCCACTCACGTACTGGACCGTCGTAGAACCGGACGATACTATTTAGTCCTAGAACTGTGCGTGAGACAAGAGATAGTCGACAATCTATTCTTCGAAACAATCGAGAAATTAATTTTTTTTTCCCGGTAGTCAATACTCGGATTTAAACTGTTCTTGAAACTGCTACGCGTATCGCTAGCCGAGACCTCTTCTGCAAACATAACATTCTTGACATAACGGAATTATGTTATGGCGAAAAAAATGCGAGGATCTCTCGTGGCATCGTAGAATCGCGGCGCGAGGAGGTCCATTGTCCGACCATCGCGAGATTAGCATTCCATTTTCGGAATTTCGTTATGCTCGACGAAATTCCGGTTCTTCCCCGAAAAATTCTAGAGCTCCTTAACTCCCTCAATTATATCGAAATTCTGAAAATGGAACGCAAACTTTGCAGAAATTGTTTATGCGCCGGTTATATCCGCCGACAAGCACATACCGAGTCGAATACCGGGTTGTAACGAGTTGGAACGAGTGCTCGTTCCCTCGAGACTAGTTAATTTCCCGGGTAAGTTTATCACTCGTAGACTCGTTTTGTCGGGAATCGCATGACTTCGTGGAATCACGATTGAGAGTACAGAGCGCGGCACAGCAGCCGGCGTTCTTCTCCTTCTTTCTCTTCCTCTCTTTCTAGAAAGCTCGCCACTTTGTAGCAGCGCAGTTTCGTCGAGAGGCGAATTCACCTGACGTCCCTTCGGGAATACTTTATGGAGTCGCCTTGGGATGCGGGCTCGTCGATGTTTCCTACGGCTGCTTCGGATGCCAAGAGACGCGCAGCGTGGAACGCGTTTCCAAGAGACATATAAGAGAATCGGTAGCTTTTCAATGAATATATCTATTACATCAAATATTACATCATCAATTTGGATGTGTATTGTTGCATGATATAAAATGTTATATATGTATATATACAAAAAAATATAACGAAGTTATATATACATGAAAAGAACGGCTTTTGCTGAAATATCTAAGGTCAAATACAGATCTGAAAATAATTTTGTTAGACCATCAAAAATAGGATACTCAAGTATGATATTGCTGTAAAAAGTTTTAATATTCTAGCAATTATTTTGAGCGTTCTACTTATTGTTAGTTATTTTTGTCTAACAAAATTATTTCCAGATCTATATCTGGCCAAATTTTTAGATATTTCAACAAAACCATTCTTTCTGTGTACATAACTTTCGAAAGCTCGCATTCCTATTTATGTATTTGTCGAAACATATAAGATATTAGCAGGGTTGGGAAGTAACTCGTTACTTGTAACGAAGTTACAGTTACAGTTACTTTTTTTCGGTAATTCTAACTTAACTTCGTTCCTTTTTTTCCATCTGTAACTGTAACTTAACTCAGTTACATATTTTCGGTAACTAGCAACAAATTTAATAGTTACATTAATAGTTACTTTATATATATTTCAAACTTTTGGCAATTGCATTGGGCGGTCTTGCACTTGTGCATAAACATCGTAATCGACACTTTATAATCTAATGCACATGCTCCCAACTGCTCTCGACTTGCGACACAACTTACGAATGGAAAGGAGAAAACAAAAAAAAATTTTTTTAGGTAAAATTCTATTACCTTTTTATTTTCATTGCAAGAAAGTAATTGCAAAGTAACGACTCGTTACTTTTTAAGTAACTATAACTGTAACGAGTTACTTTTCAGAATCGATAACTTGTAACTGTAACTAGTTACATTTTCAATGAAAAAACTGTAACTGTAACTAGATACTTTTATAAAGTAACTTTCCCAACCCTGGATATTAGTAATTATTTGTTTATCGCACGAAATTTATGAATAGTCTAAGATTATTCTTTTCTTCTAATTTATTCGTATTTGCGAGTATACCTTGCGCGGAACCGTAATTTCTGTCGCGGTCGAATGGTACGAACGCTCGAACTGTAACGGATAAAACGTCTTCTTTCGCTTACAGCGTACCGATAAGCAAACACTTGAACTAGCACGGCGCGTCTCGACCCGTTATCTCTTATCGCCGGCGATCCGGCCACCCTCGACTCGATGATTCCGCGCGAAAGATGGTACCGTAAAGATAAAACCCGTCTCCCTTATTTCCTTGTAATGATCGCGAAGTCATCGAAACCGCGCGTCGCGTATACGCCCGCGTGTTATTGCAAGCATTAAGGAACACTTTTCGCGTTACATCCCCCGCGTTGCGTATTTACGCCGCGAAGGGAACAGAGCAAAAATCATTTCTCAACGTCGTGCCCGCTGGATAACAGTGATTACGTCGACCGGCACTTTGGACGGCGGCTCTTCACCCGCGGCTCGAATCAATCAAAGCCGGTATTTACATGGAAGATTATAGTTATGTCGCCTCGCAAATCCGTAGTTTCGTGATGTGTACGTGTGATAATAATTGCGAGTTCGTAGGTCGCATCAATCGGCCGATAAAGAATCTCGTGATAATCGCTCACTGTTCTACACTGTACGTTCAGCGTGCTTAACTGTGTGAAACTCTCTCTCGCCGATTCACCAAAACCTTCTTCACCCCGAAGAAGAGACTCGGATTACCAAAGATCACCTGAATTGCTAGCAGCGATTCTCGCGACTCGGCGTAGGTCAGTGAATAGCGAATCGACTCGTGCGCATGTCGTTAACCCGTTTCAAGAACTTTACAGATGCGATCCTTGTAAAAGGATCGGCACCTCCTGGTCGGTGGACCACAGTCCGCGTCTCCCGCTAATTCTCACGGTGCAGCGATTATTCATAAAACGCTGTGCGCGATTTCATCTTATTTCTCTTCATCGCTCGACATGTGTTCGCGTTTCTCGATCCTCTGGAACAAGATCGGTCGGTTAAAATCGTTCGGATGGATAGAGGATCCCTTCGCGATATATCGAGACGATGTTGCATTAAGCATATTAATAAGTAGTCGGCGGCGGTGCAATTCCAAGCTGTCACATAGTTAAGACGATCGTGGATATAATAATCCTGCGATAGCTGTGTACACCACTTTCGGTAGGATATACGTTTATCGAGCCCTCGCGATCAGTTGAGACCAGTCGCGAGTTGAAAGGAATCGAGCTGTTTATCTAGATCAATAGTCGAGTTTATGCTTGCGGCCGTTTCGGTGTCGGCGTGGAGAGTCGTTGATCTTCACCTTCCCCGTATCGGACGTTATCGATCTCGATCTCTCGCCTGGTGCTACGAGAGCGACGCTCAAGTGCGTGTACGACGTCGTGCTCTCAGCACGTAAACTGCTCTTTACGACCTGCCAAGACCTCGCCTCTTACCTCAATCATCCGGTTACCGGTAATTACGATCGCCGATCGTCCAGAACCAATTACGTCGGCAATTTTTACCGAGTAATTCGATCGCCATCGCGAGAGGAGAGGATCCACGCGATGCGTAGCCAATAACCGGTACGACGTTACATTATGGTGGGACGATTATTCGATTTTCGCACCGGCGATTGCCTCGACGCCGCGCCGGTCGGCCGGCCTCCGAGACGGCGGCGCGCATACGAGAACACGTGACGCTGCTGGATGAAATCATTCGGCATTGAAATGGACCGCTTCCTCGAGTCATCGTAATCATTTCTTACTTCTCGTTAGAATGAAGGGGATATTACGGCGTACGTCGAGAGTTACAGAAGGGAGCAAACACAGGAGGAGTAGCAAGTTGGCGTTGCTTCACAGAAACGCGAAACGGTGTATCAATATTTGTTTTTGCATTAGCAAAAAAAGAATGCTCGAATTTAAAAAGAGGGCTTGAATTCAAATCCTACTGAATTAAGTAATTTGTGGATACGGCATTGAGAATATCGACGCCGGAATATCGACCGTCACCGTTGCCAATTGAGGTAACGTCGGACAAAGAGAGCGGAAGGACCATTTCTCGCCGCGAGTGATTTCTGGCTTCGCAGCGATTAAGCCATTCGCACAATTGGTTCCTTCGACGGCGATAAACCAGTCGTAAGTTATCCGCGAGTGCAATTGGCATCGCTATTAAGTCGCCTCCTCCGAGCCGCCTTCTTGCTGATCCTCACCTCTCGTCGCGTCGCTCGGTGAAGGCCGGGGCGCATCTTTAACGAGCGTTTTCTTTCGCCCTCGACGACGAACAATGGACATCGCGATGGCCGGAGGGAGCTACAAGAAACGACGCTGCACAAATCCGATTTCGCGAAAAAACACTTCGAGCACGACGCTGTGAAAGACGGAGCGGAGTCGCGATGAATGCCGCTCTCGGAGGAACTGCGCTTCTCGGAACGCGTCTTGCGCGCTTTTTCCGCGCTGCCTCTGGAACGAACCTTTACCTGGGACACAAGTATCTACGCGTATAAAGGGTCGCGTTCAATGCCGTGACGCTTTCGCGAGATCCAGATTGACGCCCGAGGCGAATCGGCGAATCGGCCGGTCGAGGGCGCCGAGTGAGACGAGTAAGGGTCGCGAGTCGAAGAATCGCGACGTTTCTCTATCACCGGACGAGACTTCTCACTTTCCAGTTGGATCCAGAATTCGGATCCATCGACGTAACACGCGAGAGACTCGTAACGTTCACGCCTAAGGCGGAACGGACCGGCCATTGACCTCTCGTTCGGGCAATCGCCTATTTTGCCTGGTGCGTTTCACTGTATCGTCTCATGGAGCGACGTGGAGCAATATCCTGGTAAGGTGTGCGAAGAACAAACAGACGATTACGACGAAGGCGACGAGAGAGATCCACTATGTGGGTCCCCGAGCATGTGACGAAAGTATGCGGGACATTGACTCTCTTCGTGGATGACGCGCCTCGTGGAAACGGAGAGTTCTTCCTCCTCGGAGTTCGTTGAAACCGAAAACACGCTGTTAAGCGGGAAGAGAAGTTAACGATTGGGTAACTCGGAACAACGATGAACCGGCTACGGCGGGTTTACGCGCAATCAGTAGCGAAGTGAAGCAAGTAGCAGGCTACTTGCTTACTTTTTTCATCAGTGGTTATACCGGAAAGCGCTTGTTTATACAGCCGTGTACGTGCCGAGCAAGACCAGACTGAGTGCATGCAACACTCTTAGTCATATCTCGCTAAAAATGACGCACGTTTGTGCTTGAACGTCTTTTAATGTCGTTATACGTGACTTAAGCAATGCATCGGCGAAAGAAGAGAAAGAAGATATGGGAAGATATCCTTTTTTTTGGATACGTACAGTAGTTAATTGCTTAAATGTCTTGGGAGATATCTATAAATTTTAATAATAGCTGTACGGCAGTTTGTAAGGGTTAACAGCGTGCTCGAGAGAAGCAGTTTAGGAAAAAGGACGAAGAGGCACAGACGGTAGGCATCTCCCGTATCATTCGTGATTTCCCGGTAGCCGGTGTCGGTGAGCAATCTGATCCCGGGACAACGGTTCGGAAGCATCGGTTGACAGTAAAATATCAGCAGGTACTACTCACAGTATGGCCGCGATAGGATCGGGAGGAGGCAAGCAGGTATATATGTAGGTGCACCAGGGGGGAAGCGTCGGGTACTCTGATGCCTCCCCGTGATGCCAGTCCCGGGGTACTGTTAGCCACCGATGAATGATAACCGCATATCGCGATACGCGCGGACGATACACAATGGGGAGTAAAGGGGAGGATGTATTGGTCAGGAAATCGCCGCGGTTACGTTTCTGAAATAGAATGCGTATTGAATCGATAACTCAGCCGCGCTCGCGGAACGCTCGCCCGCGGTGTCGGATATTTTCGCGAGCCAGCGAGTACCTCCGGTATCTCGATTAGTTTTCGGTATCTGCGGAAACTCGGCACTTTCAGTTTTTGCATATTTTGATAAGTTCATTTAGAAAAGTAAAATGCCGTGATAGAACTTAAGTTACCTGCCTTATTCTAAAATTTAGCACATTTCGTATACTGTCCGCAGAATACCCAAGTATTGAAATTATTTTTCAAATACAGCCGCGTGTCGTTACGTATAATCGAGTGCCTTTGGCACTTCAGAAGCGTTTACTTATCCTCGCGCAAAAAGGGAATCGAGTATAGACTCGAGCACTCGAGATAGAAGGGGAAAAAGAGAAATGCGCTTGTGTAATTTCGCTCGCCAATGCATAACGCGTGCACGTCCGGCAGAAAGAAAATAGAGACGCGTACGCGGAGAGAAAAGCGCGATGGCAGAGACAGTTCGTCTACGGGATCCGCATAATTACGAGATCACGTCCATCCGAGACGTCTTCGACGCGTCTGGAGTCGCGCGGAGAGTCTGTTAATGTAACCTAAGGGCTTCCAGGTTCATTGTCACCTGAGCGAGAACTCGCCTTTGTTTACCTCCGGTAAGTGTTCACGACCAGCGGTGTACACTTATCGCCGTCGATCTCTCTGTACGGCGTCTTTCTTTCTTACGCCGTCTGGTTAATGAACTGAGATCCGCCCCTAGAGACGACGATGACGACGACGACGACGACGACAACGATAATTCGCGTTCCTTCTCGGCAGAAACGCGTTCCCTGTCGTAACTTCGTTGTAATTAGACATTGAGATCCAATTGCGTGATTGTCCTCGTCCTCGTAATTAACGAGGTGGCGTCGTGCGATGGCACCGCGTCTTCCGGTCTTCGTGAATTACGCCGCGGAATTTTTATATCATAGCAGAGTTGCTAGACTTTCCTTTTCAGTGCAGAGAAAATATATGGTATAAATAAGAAAAAAAGTCTCCGAAAATGTATAACATTTAATTTTATTCATTTTTTTTATCTTAGAGCATATTATGTTAATGATATATAATATTCAATATGATATAATTTTATCGATTTCTAAAAGTCAAATATGTAATGTTCTATATTTATACAGCGTATCTGACAATTCTAAATTATAAAAAATGTTTTAATATTAATATCAGTATTTAGTTGACTTCCAAGGAATGATGACGTGTTTGATAGTGGATCTTTTCGTCGTTCCTGTAACTATTTGCTCACAATTATTAAACTATGGATCCGTTTTGATTTTAAACCATAAATTATTACACATTCTCTGCTCTGCTCCTCGACTGAAGTCTTGTGTGTCACAGATGTATAGGGATAGGCACTTTATGCTTTGAGCATAATAGCATAATGTGTCAAAAATTGTTCTTAAGCTCTAATTTTAATAGTTGTGCATAGACTATGCAATCTGTCAATACTAAGTGTGTACTATGCACTAATATTAAAATTAGAGCTTAAGAACAATTTTTGACACATAATGCTATTATGCTCAAAGCATAAAGTGCCTATCCCTACAGATGTATACAGTCCCAGACACACAAAATATCCTTTAGGTGGATGATTTCATGGTAAAAATGCATTACTGTACTAATATTTTGTGTAACATACTTGTCTGAGATTCATTGAACTCAGATCACTCGAAAAGGACCAAAACCCATGGTCGAAACCTCTTGAAGACTTTCTGAATAAACTCTGGCCAGTTCGGTCGTTTATACAAACACTTCATTTAATTATTACTGGCGATATAATCTTACCACTCTTATTAAAATATTAATATTATTGGGCAGAGCGCCGTGAGAAAGACGAAAATGCAGTTTAAAGAGCGCACCCAATGTGGAAGTGTTTTAGAGGCACGTATAACGACCTGGATTTGATATAACGGCACGGACCGACGGCGTCTTTCCCACTCTCTCCTTTCTCCCGTCCTCGTTGTATCTCGCGGGCTCATAATATCTAACGGGCTGGCTTATATGAGCTCGAGCGTCACTGTGTTAGGCCGTACGAAAAGCCGTACGGTAAAGACGAATCGATCGTCTCGGAATCGCGCGCAAATTTATTCGAATAATTGCGCGCATCGCGGCCCGTGAGCCGTTTCTCATACCGGTCTAATACGCACACGAGGGGAACGATATTCCCACGCGCAAAGACAACGTCTAGAAGTATGCGCGTATATTTCGCTATGTGGCGAATCTATCGACCGATTGTAATTCCCGGCCGATAAAGGCCGCGATAATGTTCGAGCAAAATAATTGACTTCTCGTGTTTAGCGGCGGGGCGAACCGTTAGTCCGACGCTTTCGGGCGATATGAGATTCTCGGACGCCCGTTTAATCTCGGATCAATGCGCGTAATATTGATATACTCGCGCTTGATACCATCGGCTGTAATTCCCAGACACCCTGACACAAATCCTGATTTTCTTTTTGCCGTGCTACTAGCCACGCGGATTGTACTCGGAGTGCCAACCCCGTCGTCGGAATGCTCCGATACGAAGTAAATGGAGCATGGGATATCGCTGTATCATTGACTACCTTGACTTCGTTTATTATCACGAGCCTGTTCCCGAATCGATCGAGCGGAATAATCGGCACCATCGACGAAATGATCTTCAGGTAGCACGGTAGCAAGCCGATATAAACACGAGTCACGCTGTCCTTGCGGTCCTTTGATGAATGGCGCCTTGAGTTCTCGCGAGAAAGCGTACTTTAACGTATTTGAATAAAATACTACTGCTTCTAAATAATCCTCTAGAGTTGGAGCTATTTAGATTATTCGATCTATATTTAATTAAGAATCCAGACATTTACACTGCAAATCCAAGCGTGTTATTTTTACACGCATAAACATCTAAAAACAACACATTTGACTGAAGCTCTTTTCACATCTTTCTTGCCGGTTTAGGTTATGTCATTTAAGTAACACGTTTAGGAGCCGATTGTTCCAACTTTTTGGTAAGGTAACTAATAGTTAAATCATATGTCTCTCTTTGTTTTTCCTTCAAATTAAACAAAGATGAACATATGATTTAACTGTTAGTTAGCTTACCAAGAAGTTGGAACAACCCAGTGAGAAATGACACCTCAATCGACGTCTAATCGACGTCGATTCTATGTCGAAATATTATTTTCACTGGGAATATTACTTTCATTGGAAATATTATTTTCACTGGGAATCGGTCCTAAGCGTATTAAATAAAAAATTAATACGTTCAATCGTGTTAAATGACACACGGAAAGAACGATTTTGCTGAAGTATCTAAAAATTTGGTCAGATACGGATCTAAAAATAATTTTGTTAGACCATCAAAAGCAACTGTGTAGAACGTTCAAACATGATGATAATGCTGTAAAATGTTTTAATGTTCCAGCAACTATTTTCGGCGTCCTACATAATTATTTTGATGATCCAACAAAATTATTTTCAGGTCTATATCTGGCCAAGTTTCTAGATATTTCAGCAAGACCATTCTTTCCGTGCATGATTTAAAACGGCAAGAAATGTGTAAGAAGAGTTTCAGCTAAAATGACACGCTTGGATTTGCAGTGTAGACTGCGATTAAATATTGGAATTGTTAAATTAAAGTCTCTAAAATTATCTCGAGCTCCTTTTAGCCTTAATGGGCGAGAACCACATTTTATCGGTGCCAGATCCGCGCGTTTACGCGCCGCCGCGGTGAGTACTCTGCGATCATTCGAGAAGTTATTCGAACGGACGCGTTCAGTATGTTCCGCATGTCCGATCGATTCCTCCCGATAGGCGCGATACGGATTTAGCCGGTGCGACGTTATATTTAGCCTGGGAAAGATCTTATCGGGACTGGTTAGACCGGCGCTATGTCCCTACGTAACGATTATGCCGCGCCGCGCAATCGCAAAAGTTCGATTCGGACGCGTCGTAAACCGGCTTCGATAGCTTCGTATAGGAGCCGTTTTAACGGGGATATCGAGAGTCATCAGGCGTCGTTAGTCTCATGGGATTCCGCGCGATCTCCCTCGCTCCAGCTTCGTCCGACCAGTTTGTACCTTGGCGCGTTCGTCCGCCCCGTTCCTTGCGCGAGGGAACGGCGAGGCATACCGCGGCGCGCACGGTGACGATTATTTATCTCGTTAATATAATATAGATTATTTTACGGCTCTAAGATAAGGCGACGTTGGGCGTCTTATTAGCGTGCGTTTCTCACGTTTCCGTACCGCGGTCGTTCGAGGAAGTATCGAAGCAAGGTAACGCCGTGTAGGACGATAATCTCCGGCATCTGTAATGTCGTAACCGCGTGAAAAAAGCACATGGAGCACGACTGAACTCGGAGTCGTTATAACGTGTATCGATGCTTAACTTCGAAATAAAGTGCCGATGTTGCATTTTGATTCGATATTAAAGATAAGCACCGAGAACTTTTTAGTTATCGTTGGTAGTTACAAAATTAGCATTTAGTAATTAAAGGGTATCTTTTAAGAGAACGCTAATATGCGCATTAAAGGTATATTTGCTATAGGTATTATATTATTATCAAGCAAGATATAATTAACAGTAGTCTTTATTATCGACAAGAACTAGCAAAAGTTTGGTATAAAAACGTTACGACGCACAGTGGAGTATTTGACTCGAAAAGTTGGCCAAAATTATTTTTGTGTTCCAATAGTTTTTAGATGAGAGGATAAATGAATTTTTAACGTTTGTTGCTTCGAGAGGACATGTCACATGGAGATTGTGAAATGTCACTACACCAAAGAATTTCCTCGAATCTTATTCTGTTTTACTCGTTTTCATTTTGCGACGCATATAAATATTTTTAGACTCTGACGTAATTTGGGCACAATGTCAACTAAAGATTTTGATGTGCGTTCCTACTTGATGTAAGCGGTATGAATTATCTCACTTGATAAGGACCAAAACCATGGTCGAAACGTCGTGAATTTTTACTCAATAAAGAAGCCAATTGTGTCGAAGAAATCATTTAATTATAAATGAATTTATACAATATAAAAGAAATTTCGCTTTTTTAGGAGGAATAAAAGGCGCATTTTACCTGAAAAATATATTTATAGTACAATTTATACATATCTCAGTAACTTATACTAATACTATTATTTTGATCTGGCGATGCTGTCTAAGATTCTTCATCTGAAGATTCTCCATCTGAAGGTTCTTCTAAAGACTCTTCTTCTTCAGCTTCACTCTGAGCTACATTATCTTCGTAAGATATTACCTAAACATTGAGAAATTATCAATGTTTTGTAAACATCATAAAAACTAAATTCGCAAAAATTCGCAGGTAATTTTTTTTGTAAAACTAAAATCTTTGATTTTTTTTATTACGTAAGAATTTCTATCCAATAATACTCACAAGAGGAGGCTCAGGATTTGTCCTCTCGGATCTCAACATGCTTAATATATGTTGTAATACTACCCTCCCCTAAATCAATAGTAAAGCCACTCGACGCAACTCTCAAGCATTCGCGAGGAAAATGAGGTTAAAGTTTTCCATGTTCATAAAAAATTTTAAATAATTTTTCGGTTGAACCAAGATTTTTATTTCTACATATATTTCTACTCGTCCTCGGAATCCTCGAAAGGTTTACATAGTTTAGGATGGTAATTATCACAAAAACATTGGAAATATAATATCAGTTTACAATGAGCACATTTCATAAGGCCCAGGATTTGTCCTCTCGAATCTCAACATGCTTGATATATGTTGTAATACTACCCTCCCTTAAATCAATAGTAAAGCCACTCGACGCAACTCTCAAGCATTCGCGAAAAAATGAGTTTAAAGTTTTCCGGGTTCATAAAAAATTTTAAATAATTTTTCGGTTGTATCAAGATTTTTATTTCTACATACATTTCTACTCGTCCTCGGAAACCTCGTCCTCGGAATCCTCGGAAGGTTTACATAATTTAGGATGGTAATTATCGTAAAAACATTGGAAACATAATATTAGTTTGCAATGAGCACATTTCATAAAACCGACATTTTTGCATGTGCAAGATTTTTTTAGTATCGTGATAGGAAAACAAACATCGTTTACATTTACAAATATTGGTTTGCCGTCAATTAATTTTGAGGCGTACCACGTATATAATGTCATAGGTTTAAATATAGGAGCGCTTAATTAAGCAATATTAGTGAATGTATTTTTATGGCGTCCTCTCGCGTACCTATTTCTCTTTGTTCCTTCAATAAAGTAGACGCATTTTGCAATCGCTTAACAAAATTTTTAATTACCATCCTAAATTATGTAAACCTTCCAAGGATTCCGAGGACGAGGTTGTCGATATGTCAATGGTGATAGAAATAAAAATAAAAGAGGTTCTTGATGTAGATGTATCACATAGCAATTAAAATGCATGTAAACGTCAATTAATATATGAAATCAATTCAAGACATAAAATTATATATGTTCACATACTGAAAGTAAGTTGTGGACTGGTGTTTTTATACCAAACTTTTGCTAGTTGTTGTCGATAATAAAGACTACTGTTAATTATTTACTGGCGGACTATCTATTATTTCAAGATATAATTATTTCAAATTTTTAGTATAAAATACCAGGGTACCAAAACTTAAAAATGTATAAACATTTAGATAGAATTTCAGCATCGTTCTCTTTTTGCCAGCTTAGCCAGCTAGTTAATATTCATCTCGGCTCGAGTGCGGGGGATGCAGCCAGAATATGCATCCCTTTCGTCCCTTTCCACCAATGTAGATTAACTTTAATCTCGGTTTAACTAAAAGATAAAGAGTAAGTGAAACCGAGATTAAAGTTAATCTACATTGGTGGAAATTCTAAGAATTAGAAAAAAAGTAAAGAGTAAGTTAAACCGAGATTAAAGTTAATCTACGTTGGTGGAAATGGACGTTAGAGGTACCATAAGGATGCTACGCACGCGAGCATTGTGAAGGATAATATTGCCCTCTCGATAAGATTTTTCATCGCTCTCGATCGCGCGTCACGACGGCCATTTAATTGAATACCGCCGACGACGCGGCGGCAGCCTCCCCTCTTGCTCGCGCTCGCGCGACGGGAAGAACTTGACGGATTAACGATTATTCGCCCGAGGCTAATCGATTTTAATTTCAATCTCGCGCTACGCGGCGCGGCGAAAACAGCCCGCCGCGCCGCGGAGATACTTCTCGCTCGGTACCACCGAGCACACGTTCGCGCATTTCTCTCTTTTCTCACTCGCGCGCGAGGTAGGCCTGGCCTCTTCCTCGATTTTTCGACTTCACGCACGCACGGCTGCTTAACGAGCGGGCGCGTCTCACCGGCGGCGGCGCGTACGTCGCGTCGCGTCGCCGTCGTATCGCGGAAAGCTGACTGGAAAATCATCCCATTAAGGCACGTTTAGCCCGTCGCCGGTACGTAAAAATAACCGGCGGCAAATTGCGGGAGCGTGATGCGCTCGCGGCGGCGTGGCGGCGACGGCGACGGCGACGGCGGCGACGGCGGCGACGGCGGTAGAGCGGGCGTAACCCCGCGCGTTACCTCTGACAATGATAATTGGACTCGTCACGTTCCCCGCGCCGCCCGCCCGACGTCAATTTAGCGATTAATCGAGGAAAAATGTCCTCGGGTCGAGCGCGCTGCCCGGCCGAAGTACGCCCGTTGCGGCAACCAGCAACTACGAGGCACCTTGTCTGGGGAATTAATTTCTTGGCCGATCACGCGTCGCTCATGAACGCCACGTGAGGCACGCATCGGGAACTCATCCTCGCTGCGAGATCAGCCTTCACCTTCACGCCGACGCTCACGTTAAAACGCATCGCCTGTAAATCTCATCACCGCAAATTAACATCGTCGGCTGTATTAATGTGCCTTTGTAAGTATCGTTAATCGCTTTTATATTCCAAGCCCGCTTGTTTAATAGCTCTGTTTCTCCGCGGACTATCATCTCGGAAACGCCGGCATTAGATGGGGCATATCCTGAACCGCTTGGCAGGTCGCTCTAACGTTTAATCATCGCGGTAATACCGTGCCGTGGCGCCGCGCCGCGCCGCGCCGCCGGCGCGGGGGAGAGGAGGGACGTCGCTCATGAAAACGTGTCGTTTTCCAGCCGCGTTTAAACTTTCGCTCTTTTGCCGCTTCTTTTTCGAGCTGCTCGACTTGGTGGCCGTCGGAGCGCGACGCTCCGGCCGCGCCGCGCCGTCGCTCCCGCGCGTTACCCGCGCAAAATGATAACGATCTGTTTATACAACATGGCGATTTTTTCTCCCGCATTCTCGTCTAATTTCCAGCGCGAAACCCAGCTAAAACAAGTATCCGGTAGCTGATTATCCTCCCGTAACCATAACACGCATATCATATTGAAAACTCGTTCGCCCGAGGCCCTGAAGGAGGAAGAGCGGCGCGGCGACGGCGGCGGCGGCGGCGGCGGAGGAAGGAGAAAAAGAAGCGAACGCAGTCTCTCTCGAGAAGGGAAGAAGGCGAACAAGAGCAACGAGGCACGATGAAGAAGCCGATGCAGTCATGGTCCGATAAGCGAGTATCTATGCTGGAGCGGGTGGGGGCGGGGAGGGAGGCACTTTGCGCTCGGTTATCTCCCGTCTAAATATAGCTCGGGAGGATTCTAAAACTACGTTGCGTGTATCCTAGTTACCCGAAGTACCCCCGCCGATCGAGGCAACCGCCGCAACCTTGCCCCGATCGTCATCGGACTCCGTGGAAAATCGCCGATCGGGTTTTACTCTCGCTGCGAGGAGCCCAGGCGACTCTAATCGCCGAGCATCGCTAGATTATTATTATTCCTTCTCGCTTAGCGATTACAGCGAAATATCGGTTATTTTTATCGATCTCTTTCTCTTTCCGGTTTCATATGGAGTATAAGAGCGCATGTTTCAAGTACTACATCGGTTGCTATATCTTTTGTACTCGTGTAACGCTGCTTCTTAACGGCGCATCACGATGCTCGTGTACGGTCAGACGCGAGCAACGCCACGCGATCTCTTCGTAACGCGATCGTATTCGCGCTCGTGGAGTGAAAAGAAAAAGAAAATCGGATTCTCCGGATTAAACCCGTTCCCGTCGGCGCGGCGGCACCGTCGTCGTCGACGTCGGACGTCTCTTCGGTCATCGATCATGCCGCGCGAGGGACTCGAATCCGATCTTTTATTTCGCGACGCACCTCATCCGCGCTTCATCCGGACGCGGCAAAAAACGTGGAAGGAAGCTTTAACCGACGCACTGTCCCTCGCGCTGTGCTTCGCGTGTCCGAGCCATTATGATAAGCGAGCGTCATAGTTTATTGCATCTAATAACACGTGGTAAAAAGCAGCCGGACGAGATACGCTCGCTGTCCGGGAAGCTTCCTCGAGAGCCGCGCGACCCGACCCCGCGATCGCCGATCGATTACGCACTGCATCGCGATCCGCAACCTGATGAGCCATTCCCCGACGAAGCGGGATGTCCGCGCGAAGCGCGGTAATTATTTTATGGCGGCGAGGTTCCGCGATAGGATTAGACAGCGGTTGACTGTATAATCACAGTTATTCGGGCTCGGCAGCGAGAGCGGCTCCAGATTGCAGCAACGGAGGCGCATCGGGAACGCGCGGGATGAGATTTCACGCTCGGGAGATGATCTCAAAACGTCTAACGAACGTGACGTGTTCACTTGCTCCGTTCGTCCGTGTTAGAGAACGTCAAAGACCGGCGCTCGTTCCACTGGTTACTGACAGAATAATTTTCTGAACGGCGAGGAGCGATATACGCGCAATTCCGCGCGAAAACGCGCGTACTACATCGCCAGACTCGGTCGCTTAAACGCCGTTTGAGGAGGTTCTTGCGCTACTTTTTACAATTAGTCAATAAACAGTCTATTCTTAAAATTGTGATAAAACGATTAAAATAATAGTATAGAACGTTATCAACAATATTTAATTCGCTAATTCGTCATTATGCATAATTATTAGAGGAGAAGGTGGTAATATGGAACCCCACTTTGTTTTTTAACGATTTCTTGTAAATTATAAGCTCAATTTTTTATTCTTGGTATGCTTAGATTCTTTACTCTATTGGTAACCCATTTCTAACGTCCAATTAATGATTCTCCACTTACAAAAAAAGCTGCTTAAAGATTATCGCAAAGTGAGCAATTGGGTGGTATGTTGTAATGTGCCGGTAAATATGGACCCCCTACTTTTTTAATGCGGAAAATTAACAATAGTGGCTACAGCGAAACGCAAAAACTAAATATTCTAAAATACACGGAAAAGTTAGGTTATACTATATACATAACGTGTCTGACTTTGAATGTTGTCTTTTATTCGTGAATACTTAGAAATAAACGAAGTTTTACATACCTTGCAAACTATCGGAAAAAGAAATACGTTTATTATTCCGTCGCCAAGCAAACCCAGGTAGCACATGTTGGTTCATATACGTTTCATATACGTTTCCTAAACGTATCTAATATTTTATAAAACGTGTATAAAACCAACATGTGCTACTAGGGAAACTAATGACTGTAACGCTCTGACGGCTCAAAGGGCAACCTAATGTACAAGTTTCAGCTGTCACTCATAGAGTGCAACTAAATCGTATTAAGGTATTGGGGGGTTCCATAAAATCTGCGGGTTCCATATTACCTTCTTCTCTACTAATTTTATATGTTATTAAATATTTTTAAAACGACAAACTAAATGTTATAAGACGCACATTTGATCTAAGTACCAATAGTAGGTAATGAAATATATAAATATGACATTTATTCAAGTATTATATCTTAAAAAATTATAAATTAAATGTAATCTGAATTAAAAATGTATAAATTAACATTTTTCATCGTATTTATCATATTTTTAATTATTACATCAAGTTTTTACCAGAACAAACTTAAATGTTTACTTTGTAATTATAAACGATTTTTGAGTTTTTATTTTATACACAAATGTCTCAAATTAAGAGAAAAAATTAAAGGGGCTCAGTAGCAACTGAGCCGCAACCAACAACGTAGAACTACGTCAACTGTCACTATTTCTTGGCACTTTCTCTTTTAATTT
>NJRQ01000077.1:420769-503377 GCA_003063805.1 Aphaenogaster ashmeadi
CACTACACAAAACAATGTGAATGTGACAACCACAGGACGTGGCTGTACCAAATGTTACTATTATTGTGGTTGTGGCAACCTTATTGTTTTTTCCGTGTACACATAACTATCATACAAAGATAACTAGGGTGATGCAGTTATGTTGCTTACAACGAAATATTTCTGGTCACATAACATTTATTTCCGTGTACAACAACGCATCGAATATAGAGAAATCATGAAGAGTTGTCGAAACTTCCGAGAGAAGCATGCAAAAAAGTGACTGACGCACGTGCAAACATGGATGCTCGATTCTGGAAGGTGATTCGTTACAGCCGGCTGGATTATTTATATCCGTTGCGTCGTTCCTTGCAGATGTAAGTAAAAGCGTTATGAGATAAGATAGATTAGAGATTATCGCGTTAATGTATCAAGACGCCAGAGGACTCGAACGTGGCTGAGGAGGATGACGCGGCCGCCGATGACGATGACTCATGCAAATGTGTATTCCTCGCGCGCGGATTCCGGATCCGGTTTTCTTTTCGTGTTAATGAATTCACGATCGCCTGCAGTTGATTAGAACAGGACAGCGAGCGCGCGATCGGACGATAAATTGCTAAAAGGAAAAGTCTTGTGAGCGCGCGAAGCTATGCCGAGTTGCATCGAGAAGAGCGCTGGATTATCTTTCTTTACTTATAAATGTATCAGTATTTTCGCGTTTTACCTGTAAAACTTTCAGTACGAATGTTGCAACGTAATATAATTATTTCTGATTTAATGTTGCTGAAACGTGATTGTATCAACCAATGTAATTTCGCTTGATTATTCATCGTTCTGTTCGGATGGCAAAAGGTATATTTCGCCTTGGGCGCTCGTCCTTGCTTTGTTGCAACGTTCTCGTTGTTTCAGAACGGATTCCACGGGCCAATTAGCGACCGGTACGCTCCGCAGGAGTCCGACTGCTCCTTTCGGCGATTATCGAAAGATTCTCTCGCAATTCTACTGGAATGGGGTCTTCGTCGTAAGGAAGAATTCGTAGAAGCGACTGAAATATCCGATTGGAACAAAATTTGATTGCGGTCATATTTTGGATAAAAAAATGGACGGATATTTTTCGGATCTTTTTTGTAAAACAGATTTATCTCACAATCTTTTAGAGCTCTTTTGTAGCTGAAAAAATTAGGCTATAATATTTTCTTAATTTTGTCTTTGGATCAAGACAAAAAGTGCGCGTCATCTTCCTAAAGTCATCGCCAGTTTTGTGCCAAGACTCGCGTCGTCATCGGTAAAAATCCAAGCGAAATGGGCGAAGCGGAAGCGGCTGGATAAAGTGAGGTCTCGTCTTAACAGTTATGACAAAACTGTCGATTAGTAAAACCGAACAGCGACACGAGGACGGCCAAGTCGTAAAAAGATACGGACCAACGGGAAAACGCATTCTGTTATTTGCAATATACATACAGACACGGAAGGTTGATTGAGTTCAAAGCTGGGAAGGCGGAGGAAAAGAGAGAGAGAGAGGTCGTGGTTCCTGCTGCGATAACGAAATAACCCGAATGACCGAAGACACGTAGACTCGTTAACCCTCGTGCTCGACGAACGGTAACGACGATGCAACTTCGACGTTAGGCACCGCTAATAATTCTGACGCCCAATGACGATCGAATGCACGGACGAAGATCAAGTTAATGACTGGATTCATCATCGACGATAGCCGCCGTTCAGCGACTTGTCAGCCGCGGACATGGTTAAGAGGTCCTGGCAGGATTATACGGCGACTGGACGCATTGATTTTAATTCTATCATGCGTGTAATCATGCTCGTATAACGCGACAATCGAGCGCGAGATTGACGCTTTAGCGAATTTGGAATCGGTTTTGCATCGGCAAACTATTAATAGCTTCAGTATTATAAGCAATTAAAAATGAAGAGCTTTGCAAAAATTAGACGTCACGAATAAGAATAGACGATTAACATCTATTAGCTGGTTATTTCTCCCTTGGATAATAAATGGATCTTAATTTAATTAAAATTAACAAAAATAGGACTCTCAAGATTAAAAATTTACATATAAAGATCGGGCAATGAGAGTGCAGCGCGGTACTCGGTGCGCAAATAATTCAACTACGTTGATTATTCATTATATTAAGTTAAATGTATTGAAAAAATTCGAACGTTTCGGCTACATTTGGAGCCATCCTCAGCGAGATGAAACATAGCAAAATCCAAATCGAGATCCAAACGGGAGTCTCCCCCTCTTGGTCTCATGAGCGTTTGGATTTCGATTTGGATTTTGCTATGTTTCATCTCACTGAGGATTGCTCCAAATGTAGCCGAAACGTTCGAATTTTTTAAATACATTTAACTTAATATAATGAATAATCAACGTAGTTGAATTATTTGCGCACCGAGTACCGCGCTGCACTCTCATAGCCCGATCTTTATATGTTAATTTAATTAATCTTCCAGGAATAATCGGCTATTTCTGTCAGCTTTAAATAAAAGGAGCTTCGACTGATCATTAATCAACATAATTCGCAAAATAATAGGCATTTTTGGTATTCGATCGTCTCAAATAATCGATTCCCCTTTTCCACGTAACGTCGCGATAAACAGTTAGTTTCCTGGATACGAGAGTCGCACATATTTGTCGAAGCGTGACTGCGTGACTGTCGTCGATGGTCTCTCGAGCCTCCACATACCTCTTCTCACTATGCGGACTATTTCGAGAAGATCGATACTCGTGTTCTTTAAGAGGGCACGACTTCTGGAAGTCGTCCGGGGTGTGGGACCGCATTGTTTCTGGCAAATCGCCAGGAATCAGAAGGCGCCTACTTTCCGTCAATCGTGACCCATCGCGCCGTTTCTCGAATAACAATAGCCCGTCACTGTTCGCCTAGTCGGTGTACGATCAACGCTAGGACGAGCTGCATTCGTCGAAGAAAACTTTCCACTCGCGTCCAGAGTCTTTCGCGAATGATAAATTCCTACTTGATTCAGCGACCTTGATTTCCGAGAAGCTCGGACGCGAATAAAAATTCGCGACTGCGACTATCGTTACTCGTAGGTTTTGCAAGCTCGAAACTCGTTACGAAAACTCCGCTGATGAATGTCGCGACGTTTGAGCCGAGTATAAGGCGAAACGCGCATACGTCTATAAACTCAGCATGACGCAGCATTCGCCGTAGATTTGCGACAACAGGAATTTTCATCGTGTCGTTAAGGAAAGGAATTTATCACGGAAAATCTATGCGAGCCGGGTCCCTCGCGCGTTGTTATAACGGGATACGTATTTAAGTCTCCATTCACAGGACCGTGGACAGTCCTTGCAACGGAATCGGCATCGGCACCGCGCACGGGCTTAACCTTCCGCGCCATTAGATTCCATTAAATTTCTTTGTCCTTCCCGGAACGCGCGCGCGTTGGCAAGCTAATGTAATTAGGGAGATAGTTCACTATTACCTCATTCGGGTATATACGAGTATTGGCGATTTTTGTATTAAATCGTGATTCTCTATCGATTGGATCTTAACGTGATCTTTACACCATCAGAGACCTCGCCGTAACTATTGTCTTTATAATTAGCGGATTATTTTAATCAAATACATTTGAATTTTGAACTAAGTTTGTGTTAATTTATAGCACGTATTGAACTCTGAACTCGCCTAGGTAATACTTGAGTTTTAAGCCGCGATTTTTCGATCGTCCCCAACGAACGTGCGACGATAATGCGCGACTCATTCTCATCGACGCACCCTTTGTTACTCCAGACAGAAAGCAATCGGATGTCATTAATTCCGAAGTCGGTGCAGAGTCGCCACTTCATAAGCTTCGTAACGGGACACGCGTCTTAATACCCGCGGATGGTAGCCCTCGTCGGGAAAAAAAGCGTCGGCTCTCCGCGAGACTTTAACCTCGAAGCCATAACCATTAGGTTCCATTAAATTCCACCGATCCTCTTGGAACACGCATGCACTACCGTAGTTAGAAGGTTCCCCTGGTACTGGCGGCGGGTCGGCGGCATTCCTCGTTCAACATCACCGTACATTGAGCGGACGTCGGGGCCCCCCTCGACGTTCGTTCGTTCCGCGACCCGCTCCACGGCGAGTTTATGGAATCGCGCGCGCGCGTAAACGCTCCGGCGTAATCCATTGCGATCCGCGGTGCCAATTAAGCTCCCGCTCTATCCCGATAACAATAAGCTTCGTTTCAATTAGCAGGGAGAGAACGATTTCCGCGCATGCCGTTCGATACGCCGCTGCATCACGCGGGGCCGCCGCCGCGTGCTCGTCCATCCGCTGAACTTACGCGCTTAGATGCAGCCTATAATCCTAACGTAGATGGACAAGATGGATAGGACGGTTGAGTTTAACCGAATTAATTAACATCGACTGATATTGTATCGATGTGCGTATCATATATGTATACAAGGTTTCTATATACCTATCTAGAATTTCGTAAGAGTGACTTCCGAATCATTTAAAAAATATAGATCAAAAAATAAAAAATAAAATATAAAATTAACATTTCTGATATATTTTAGAGATGTCTTTCAATAATTGCTATTTTTTCCTGTTTTTTTTATTTGCACGTCGATTCAACGTTTTAATATTGCTTGTTCTATTTCAAAATTCATGCAAGAAAAAACTGTAAGAGTAAGTCGTACACGTGTGTCATATCTTTTAGACGTCAGCTCTTGTTAAAATCAATAAGGAATTATTATTATCAGCAAAACTATAGAAGTGTGACTCGATGTGGACGCCGCGTTAGAATACCTGTTACATGTTCACCATTTACAATTCGATAATTGATACTTTTACAGCCGTTATTATTTGCTGTGAGTAACGCGTCCATTTAACGAAAAATCTGATCTCATCGTGCCAACTCTAAAATTATAACGCCAAGAGAACGCCGATTCTCTTCAGCATCCTCCTCGGGATGGTCCCAACGAGGAAGCGGCGAACGAGATTCGCGTAGGTGCGAACACGCAACGCTTGAGCCAGTTATGCAGCGGAATCGCACTCCGTGGACGGTAAAATAGAGGGACAAGTATCGCGAACGGGGTTTACTTTACGCGGGGATGTACCGGCGGCGATCGCCGTGCTCGCAAACGCTTCCGCGATCGCCGATCTCGAACGCAGCTCCGTCTATCTTGGTCCCGCGAACGCGGATGTATCTCGCGATATAATTGCGACGAGAAGTAGAAGAGAAAGGGAAATCTACATCTTCCGAACGAGACTGCCTTTCTCTACACGACAAGATTCTATTAAGATTCGAATGTAAGCAAGTAGAGTGACCGTTCCACCACGATTTCAATGCCACGGGAGATATATTATGTCTTTTATATATACTTTGTTGAAGACAGTTTCCACATCGTCTGAAAAATATCAAGGTAGAATATCCGTGAGATACGTGCACCGTGTATGCAACGTAGACACAAAGTTGTAGCACACACGATGTGCACTGTATTGTCGTCGTCGATCACACGGCGACGACACTGGTAATACAAGCCCGAGGATCGCGACATGCAACTTCATCTATGGCTTCAGATGGTCCACGGATAAGCTTCGTCGTCGACGAGGCAATCTACGGTCCCCGTTATCAAAGTGCGCGATTCCGAATGCTTTCAATAACCACGCGAGGTCAATCGAGAATCGAGCGGTCATAACATTTCAATATCTTTACTTCAATGCCCGGTCATTCCATTCAGTCGCAATGTATCTTCCATCGTTACGTTCCAGCCGCCTGATAGAAATACCAACACGGCGAGTATGGCGGAAGAGATTTAGTCGGGGAAACAACATATTATGTAGATTTTATTTGTAGAGTTCAGTTTTCGCTCTTCTTCCCTCTTTCTTTCCCCGAAATATTTCTTCTCGTAGCACGCGCGAGTTCCATTCCGGCTGTCATTTGCTTTTATTTGCGGGTGATTTTATATGCGAGTATAACATTATTTCATTCTCCCGGCATAAAACGGCAAGAAAATAATCGCGTTCTGAAAACGAGCAGTAATAACAGATGAAAAATAATGAATGATCAGGCGAAGAGTAAAACAAGGAAAAACGTATTGAAAGAAAGCATTATTAATGCACTACTAATAAATACTTGTTTCCCGCTATAAAAGACCGCGGACATTTGTTTTTGCGGACTCGAGCTCTTTCCGAGCGGCGAAACTACCGGCGGCCGTGGTGCCGTTCCCTCGTGGTGGGTGGTTCCTCGCGACTTCAACAGACCTTGACTTCGTGTGTCGCGCCGCTAGAAGAATTTACGAGCCTTCGCCAGCCCGTCAAAGGCGGTAACACGACACTGATTACTATTTCACGAACTAAACTACACGAGACCACACGGTGCTGCATTCACCCCGACCCACGTGGCTCCGCGCCGGGCCCCTTTTTCTCGGATCTTCGTATCATTCTTCCATCGTCTACAACTCTCCGCCAGTTCCGAATAAAACAAGATGTCCGACGCGGGAAGGGTCGTCCTGGGAATTCTCAGAGTATTGTGTTATGGTCTGACGGCATTTAATAATCCAGAACCACGTTGGCAGAGGCACCGTTAGAAATTGTAACCACTATCATATCCTCATATTTAACAAAACAGCTTTGTTATAGCAAATAAGCATTTAAACATTTTATCGACTAAATAATTTTTTTTAGGTGATAAACGATGGGGAACCGGGATCCATTTAATAATCGCTAATTTTGTCGACAAATTTGCATTTCCATGCGAATAATAACAAGAAGTCGGAATGGTACCTTGCCGAATCGAAGGCGAATTGCGTAACGCATAAGTATGATTTAATGTGCTAAAGAACGACGGCACGGCCGCTGCCGCCGTTTGTAATCCCGGGCTAGATAAATTTGTAATGCCCCGTGCCTTCGTGAATCCGCCGATTCTAATTGCGGTACGCAACCGACACGAGGCGCGAAACGAGGAAGCGAGCCGCTGCCCGATTCTCGTCAACGATTTCGGGTCATTAACCTGCCGTCGTTCGCCGGCAGAGGCCGGGGATTAAGAAATACCATACAATTCTTTGAAAAGGACTACCATCGCGGTAATCACCATTCCTCGTGCTTGCGCACATCACCCAGAACTGCAACCAGGAGGAGGTGGTTGACCCGCCGCCGCTGCACTCGCTCCGCGCGCGATTCACGGCACGGCTCTTGCCGAGGTGTGCGTGGAGAAGAGTGACGTTCTCTCTAATTTTTGAGAGATTGGCTCCTCGCGCGTATGAGAGATGTCATTTACGGGAAGTAATTCCTGAAACCGGCATACCGCGCGGACAGCTACGCACGTGTTCGGAATATTTTGAAATTCAATGTCTTCCGTGGCGCGAGTTGTAATCAAAATCACTGCCAGGCAAATTACACGTGCTTTCATTCATGCGGATGACGTCTCTCCTAATTACTGAATTAATGTGTTCTCGCTTTGGAATACTTTGTGTAAAGTATTCTCCTTTTGCAGAGGCCTCGAGTCCATCACGCGGCCAAATTTGACTCGCGAGCTAACGCCAAGTTACACGTTACGAAACGTGTGTTTATCGTGTTAGGGAAACGCTTTGGAACGCTTAATCTTTCGCGCTGGTCATGCTACCATGTAGCGTAACATCGGAACACAAGGTTCGTGCGATTTACAAAGTCGGTTAGCGTGGCACGACACGCAAACGTGCTACGTGTAGCAAAGTTTCGATCATCTAATTCTAGTCGGACACGAAATCCGCCGGGAGTTAGATGAAGGGTAATCGTCGCCGCGTCCATCCTCTCTCTTTCTCTAAATCAGTAATACGGCTTTCTAACATGTATAATGATTTTCCTGCGTACGACTCGGGACGCGAAGCCCGCTCTCGGGGGAATTAAATTCTCATTATATCGTACGCGCGAGTGTCTCTTATCGGTGAACCCGTGTAACGTCGAGGCACTAACGCGCTCACATACCTTCGCGCGTCACGCAAGCTTCATCAACGCGGTTTTGCGTGCACGTGTGCGCATATGCCTAGCGACATAAACACTGATTATCCCGCCTAATATCATTTTTGTGCGATCTCCCGACGTCTGTTGGCGTCGGAAATCTCGCTGGGATTCGGAGTCCCGGTGTGGCTGCCGCAAGGTCTCGCGACAGCAATCCTGCCATGTTTTCAGCGTAACTGTTGTTGATGACTCCCAACATTACCCGCCCAGCGCAATGACTTCAGGGAAGAATTGTTCCGGCACCGAGAAAAATACATTGTTTCCCGGATAACGTTTCGTCGCGTGTGCAGCCATTGTCCTATTAAGATATTACTTGTACGTACGTACGAGTAAAAACGACCGTCTTCCGGCACCTCGGCAGCCTTCCTCCCGTCAAACGTTCCGTACAAAACGTTCGTTGCCCTTCGCGCGTGAAGATACGTGGGAGACGGATCAACGATGAGGGAGGTTCAACGTCGCCATCAACAATCGGTATTTATTGACCGAACGTCGACGACGGTGCGCGTCATGACGTTTCCCAGACATCCATTTCAGAATTTATCTCGCGGCTTTTGCCGCCTGAAATTGGTTCCGAGTAACAGCCGAGCGCTAAGCTATCCTAGAAGGGCCTGCTAATGGGTTAAGTTGGGTAAAAGTGTCCGTGTAAGCAGAATGTAACTTCCTCGGACCGAACAAACGAACGTAACGAGGAAACTTTGCGTTACAATGTATCTCTTTGACTAGAAGCGACTTAGCGCTGTATCCGAGAGCGTTTCATTCTCCATATTTAGGGCCGGTTTCGCCAACGTCGTTCTATTCAGCGACGTCCGCTGATTTTTTTCGTCCCCGACGTGATAATTCAAGACGTAGCTGCAGCCGATCCTTAAATATCCCTGTGGCCGTTTCTGCGGTTACGTTGAAAAGCGTCACGGATTTATGAACCGTAAACATGACTATAACATCGTTTCCGATCTTCGCGCTATGCAATGAGCAATCAAGTCATGAAACCAAAGCCGATAATTAACGGATGCCGTAATCAATCGACGTCCTTGACTACTACGCCGAGCATGACGATCATCGGCGATCGACGGAACCCAAAGAAATCGGCGGAAGGTCTAGTAAATTCGCCGGCGATTATCGAGAAGCGATCGAAGGTCCGACTCAATCGCTGATGTCTGCGTCATTGGATAGAAAGTACTAGTCGCCATCATTCGCGATAGAGTTGATTGATCGTAATCGTTGTAAACACGAGACACGAGTCGACGATTACGTCAGCGGCAGCAGCCGATGATAACGATCGGCGTAAGTAATTTCATAGCATCATGATGTGTTCGACTGAAGAATAATGTCACTCTGTAAGTCAATTTTCTCTTAGCTAATTGTAAGACCGTAGCTAAAACACGTGCGTAATGAAAAGTTTTTCTTCAATAATAAAGATATTCATTAATATAAAGATTTAGAACGTTCGATGACCAATTGATCGTTTGACATATGTAAATGAAAATAGAAATATTATTTTGCTATTTCTGAATCACGGATAATATAAGTGCGAATGTTTACGTGAGGTTCAGGAATTCTAATTGTTGAAGCTAAGCAGGAACTCACAGTGAGATCAGAGATCGTTAAGGAAGTCGATGCGCGCGGGAGAGTCGTGCCCTGGAGTCGTTAAACTGGATACAAGAATCGCCGAGTAGATATTATTTTGCCGAAAAAGGCAAAAATTCTTCGCCAATTACGTATTATGTTCTTTCTCCGAATATCATCGGCATTCTTCCCGGATTAGTTACATTAATATTATATAATAATTGGCTACATTAATATTTTGTTTTATTAATATTATATTCTACACCGATAAAAAGAATGGCTTTATAGTTATCCTCAACAAGCAAATAATGGAAAACAAGTCTTTAAAATTATATCCTTTCACATTAGGAATAAATAAAAAATTGGTATCGCATAATTAAGGATGCTGATAGCAGGAAAGGCAATGTCCAATCGGTTCAATTCTGATCGTGACCCCGGCGCGGTCTCATTACGTTGTTCTACGGTGCGGCAACAGCATTAAAACATTGCGTAATAACGCCCGGGTTCTAATCGGGGCTCTAATCAAGGCATAATACACGGTCGCGATATGGCAGACGGAGACAGGATTCGATCCGTTACTCCCGCCGGTCTGACGAGCAAATTTACGACGAGGTGTATCCTTCCGTCCTCGGGATAGGCGACCGGCAATATATCATATTCCAAGATTCATTATCTCCGGATAATGCGCCTCGACTACGCGAGTGCGTACACACGCGCGCGTACGTACGTACGTACGTGGGTATATCCTGGAATCCACCCCGCTGCTAATACCCTTTATTATCCCGGACGATCCCTTTTCCATGCCGCTCAAGATACCAATTAGCGCGCGTCAATGTTGTCCGACGCGTACCTACATCGAGCGCGCAGCTCGTCGGAAGCGTCGTAAGAACGTTCTGCGAGTCTCAGGATGCCTCTCCGTAGGCAACCGCGTCCTTGCCCGAGGCTGCGCGCGAGTATTTATAGGCGATGATATCCTAGACTCCTCTCTCCTGTCTCCCTTTTCTTTTCATCGCAGAGCTGCTGCTGTTTCTTCGTTGTCGTCGTCGTCGTCGTCGTCGTCGTCATCGTCATCGTCCTCGCCGTCGTCGACGTCGCTCACGTCCGCGCTCTTCCCACCGAGGCGCTTCTCTTTCCCGTTTCTCATCTTTTCCCACTTGCTATCATCTCGTGAATCACCGTGCTATCGGCCGTGGCGCCCGTCGTCCTGCGTTCGCCAAGGTGTTCCCATCATGCGAGCGTGTCAGTTTCATTCACATGCCCCGGGAAAAAGCCGACTCCCGCGTATGGGGGCCGGGTGGCATCGGGGGAACAGGGGAGAGAGTCCTTTGATCGCTAATAGATTATATTGTACGACGAAGCGATACTTTCGTCCGTTAATACGCTTACGTTGAGCAAGACCTCCAGTTAACAGGGGGAGCGCTGCCAGCTCGAGGAACGGAAGTCCGTATGGGCATCTTTCTTCCTCGACGCTTGGGAACCGTCCTCTTTTTTCGCCGATGTAATCGATAGATAGCTCGATCGCAGCGAGACGTTGGCAGAGCTTCGCTTCGCTTCGCAGGATGATTTTAATGGGGCGGTATTAGTCGCTTCGCTTCTCGTTAGTCGTCGAGGAAATCTGTCACAAAGGGGGTATTACTTCCGCGAACGTTTCTGCCGTGGGCGCACGCCTTTCGCGTTCACGTCAATGGCGCGGGACAAAATCCTCGCCGGGCATTCGAGGCACGACGTGTTTTCCATTCGCTCCCGGAAAACAAAGTTCCCAATTAGTCGTGAGTGCCATTAGTCGCGGGACGACGATGCGGACAGGAGATGGCCGGTTCGCTTTCCTGGCGAGATAACCTGACGCGAGTTGAACGACACACGACGTACACCGGATGTCGTCCCTCCTCGCCGCTTTGTTGTTTCCTCCGCCGTTTCGAGGCGTGAGTTCTCTCGACCGAGGGAAAAAGACAGTGGGTACATTGTCTACCGCCGAGCAATGTCAAGGTCCGCTAACGGCCATTATTGGGCTGTTTACGCGTAAACTCGCGGGTCATTCAGCGGAAAACAAAACGCCACGCGTGCAGTTCTCGTCGAATGTCCGAAGCGTCCCGGGTTAGTAGTACGAAATCGTTTCAGGGATATTCGCTTCTTTACTCAATCCTTCGCAGTCGTGTATGTTTCAAGTAAATTTACAATATGCATTTCTTATATTTATTTTTTCTGTGTATCTGAGAAACGGTCAATGACCTGTTACTTTATGTTAAAAAAAGAAAGAAAAAAGAAATTTTCTCGGCGCATCTATAAATATAGTTTGGCAATGTTATTTATGATACAGCTCGTTTTACTTCGTAGCACGCACGACACTTTTACGGCGTCCCCTTATAACATATTCTATCCAACTTGTGTGTACGTAGGAAACGTGTTTTTGACGAGCTGATTTTGCATTAGTGGTCTGTAGCGAAAGGTTTGACAAGCGGCAATCTCTACGGCGCGAAGGCAATTAAAGTGTAATCTTCGGGTTCATTCCCTCGGCGACGTTCGAGGGGACGCTCGAGAAGAACTCCGCGCGGCAGCCTAACGAGACCGGGGAACGCGACTCGTCTTCTCCCGGCGGGACGGAGGGTTGGAGGATGACGCGGCCACGGGTGTCGTCCTTTTCAAAACGGAAATACCGAATGACATCACGAACCGGTCAGCGTGCAGCGCGCGATTGGAGGCTGCGGCAATCCGCGAGTTCGAGATTCGTCGGCGGTGTCGTAGTGCAGGATATGATTGCGATCTCCTCTCGCGCGCGCGATGCTTCTTTTCTTCCTCCTCTTGAGTCCGCGATCGCTTGCGCATCGACGTCGCCGCGCCGGCAGGATGACTAAACGTGAGAAGGATCCTCCTGTCAGGCGCGAACGGTCAGGGCCGGCGAGCCTCGCGTAGCGTTCGAGAAACCAAGTCGCTCGTCGGCATCTCGAAAAGAATGGAGCGCCCCGACAACGCATCAGGACAATCGTTTTGTAATACTCGAAAGCGTCCCGCTGCGAGGCGGGATTTAAGAGCCGTTACGGCGGCCGATTCGCGATGTAATACTGTGATACATTAGATAATGGCGCGACCAATTTCGAATACGTTGGAATAAGATGGTACCGATTTAAAAAGAACTTAAAAAAGAAGTATATATATATATATGTTGTTTAATTTTCATTAAAAATTATTTAAAACGACAGAAAGAAAGAGTGAGAGAGATGACTTTGAATGATATTATTTTCTAAATACCAGTGACCATACTTTTGGGACAATATAAAACACGATTTACTGAAATAAATCTTATATCGTTTCCTCTAAGCTTGAATTTCTCGAAAAATGAAAAATTTAAAGTTTGACATTTTCTTAAAAAAAAAAAGAAACTTCTTGATATCTTTTCATAAAAAAACAGTATTTTCATGTATTTTTTTCTTTTATCGCAGATAAAATAAAAAAGTGTACAAATGGGAATAGAGTGTAACAAATCGAGTAAAATTATCTTCTACGTTTCTATCGAGATTTTCGCAATTCAAGGTGGCTGTCGATTATAAACATCTATAATTATCGACCAGTTAACGTAACCCGTCCTGAGAAAAACAGCAGCGTGATAATAATTATCGTTCATGATATAAAATAAAACAGTTTTACTGTAGCTCGGAACTCGATTTTCATTAGCCTTTAAATACCGTAATTTATTTTCATTATGTCGTTCAACGAGTTATATAATATGAGGCAGCGTACGTGTAATACACGCGATAGATACAACGCTATGATGATGTCATGAGTCTTCACTTTCAAGGAATCGCGAATATCCAATGTTGTAAAATTGCAGATATCGTGTACTCGTTTTGTTTTCCACGAGTTTTTCATTATCGACATTTGCATATCGCATGCTCAAACATTTTGCGATGTATTAAAGATTCAATATCTTAGCAGTTAAATATTAAATATCTATTTGAATTTTAATCAACTTTTACCTTCTTGCCTTCATTTATTAATCATTATAGCTGATGGTCACGTTACACCTCAGTTGATATCTTATTAACACCATGACGATTATGGTCGCAAATTAATTAAATCAGGTTTTAATTATTGCAAAAGTTAAATACATGCACGTATGCGTAATAATTAATAGTCTACAAGCCGAAAAAAGCTGTAAACATTCGATACGAAGCGGACGCTCTTGTAGCTGATCCAGAACAACTTTTTCATCCGTCTGTTCATCCGTTCTTTTCTCGGTACTCCTTTTTTTTCACTCGCATCTTCGTCCCCTTGCCGGCTGTATCGCCCCTTCTCTACACATTTTTCTTCCCCGGTTCTCTCTGCATATTGATGAGAGATTTTAGCTGGCGCGCGTGAAATCTCGGAGATGAAAGGCGCTGTAAAAAATGCAATAAACTGTAAGCTAATTTTCGAGATCAAAGCGGATCGCGGGAGACCTCCGCGTCGTCGTGTTCCCGGCGACTTCTCGTTGAGTTCGTATGAAGTGCGTGCAACGACGAGCAAACGTTGTGGTACTCCGCCCTTCGTACTTTCGTTTCCTTTATCGCACGTACTATGTTTTGTACTACAGCGAAATTAATTTTTCCGTGCTCTTTTCAGCAAAAGGTAACCTAGTTGTCTAAATGCTATTCTCTCTTGGTGATGTAAACTCTATAATAAAAAGATAGAATTATTTAATGTGAATACATATAATTTTATGTTTTAAAAGATCTCTTTTTTCATCTCTAGTATATTGGAAAATCTATTTATTTTTAGGACAAAATATTTCAATTTTACGCTATACAGATATTATTTGGAAAAAAACGAATATATCGGTGAGCTAATAATGAACGGCGTAAATCCTTCGATAGGGATTCGAGAGACCAATGAGTTTTTTCATTTGGCGAGCGACTGGCGATGGATTAAATCTGGCTGGTACATCGGTTCTCTCGCGGGGTGCGTTGTGCGTGGGCGCCGAAATTAATTTGCAATTAATTGCTGGCAAAGCGCCGCGGGGCACGTTCGAGAGCGGGTGAGGAAATCCTTCTCCATTTCCATGTGATGCCGGCTTAAGTGCCGGCGGCGTGTCAATTAAATTTGGAAATTACGTAGCTATGCTTGACATACATGCGTGTAGAATAGAACGGAGAACGCAGAAACGAGTATGAAATGAAAGGAGGAGATTGGCATCGCAAAATGCACAATGGAGGCTAACAGTCGATCCTCTTATTCGGGGAAAGTCGGCTTACAAGGTAAAAAAGAAGTTAAACTGAAGTTACAGTTAAAATGAAGAACGGTACCGTCGGAGGACTATCTTTTGTATATCTTTCACTAAGCCGCCCTTTCAATTCAAAGAAGACATTTTTTTATCCAATGCAGGATCGTGTCTCATAGCGGCCGCCTTGAAAATCTTCCAGAAACCACATGTGTTCTAACTCTCAATTTCGACGAAGGCACGGAATTCGCCGTGAGATGCACTCTATTAATTGAGTCCATATGTTTATTAATCGTGCGCATCGCGCCGGCCTAATAGCGTACCTTGTTTAGAGCGATCCCTCTAATCGCGATCTCGATTTTTTACCGGCCACCCGACGAAAGCTGCTAGTCAGACACGCGGGATGGTCCAGACGATGGTTTTTGCGGCCGACCCTATACGTGCTCCTGATACGCGCGTGTGCGTGAGCGTTTCTATCGAGCTCACGTATACATTCACGCGCGCACGCGACTGTCGGAAATTATAGCTCTCGTATCACATTGGTTTATTCACGACGTGTTGAAACAACCCCACGTTATTCGCGATTACCACCCTTATTAGTCTCCGTCCGTGACGTCGTACGGCAAGTCAAATGGAACTGGACAGGAGGCGAGAGCCCTCGTTCATCGCGGAGGGAATCAGTTATCCCCGACCGGCCGATGAAATTTCCACGATAATGATAATAATATAGTTAGCCCCCGTCGAGGGGGTTACGACTCTCTCGAGCGCGCGAAGAAAGAAGAATCTAATTTTCTCGCCTAACGAGATTAATTCGTTCAGCGATGCCGACCGCGCGACAGCGAGACGCGAGGGATTCGTTTAATTTCGGATGATTGGGTGGCGGCTCGCCCGGAGCTATATCTCTTTCGTGATTCCATTTCGAAAGAGTCAACGGCACTTTATAACAGCTTGCTGCAAGGTGCCCGACAGTTTCTCATGATTAAGAATTCGCTTGAGACATGGGAACTGATTGGAATTTATGTTAATCATGTTAATTATGCTAAGTTGTCCACTACTTAATGTCTGGAGGTAAGAAATTGGGTTTTTTTTATGACATGAATTAATTTTATATACAGGCTACATATTTCTCTTTCGTTACCGTTGCTCGCCGTTTGAGCGACATCAATATAAATTCTTTTATCTATTAGTTGAATCCTACTTACATTCTTGTGTAGCGTCAGATACACTTTCAAAACTTCGCATTATAATCATGGAACTGGGTAATTATTTTCATATTGGCAGCGAATGAGGCATTCAATAACACGCCTCTATACTTTTAGCATTTTATGAGCTCAAATGTAAAAGAGAATTTTTGCCATTAGTATTGTTATTCATTTGTGTTCATATGCTTAAAAAAAGATACGCATTATAAATATGTTCCTAAACGTACATGGTACAACCTTATGTAGAGTTATTACCCTTGACACACTACACGAATTCTCCCCTATGAGAAAAATGTAACTTTTAGAAGTGAACAGGCGTCCGCATGCCGTTTTAAGTCCGTCCATGCCGCTAATTGTCGTCGTGCGAAACGTGAGAGGGGCCAGCGGTCCAGGTGCGACCTTGACCATCGAGTGGGACCCGACCGGAGCGGTACCGGAAACGCGCGAGTGAGAAGCTGCATCGGAATGTCGCGTCCGGTAAGATATACGGGCTAAAGAGCGTGCCGTGACGCGATGGCCGCGACCTCGCTCGCCGGACGCAATCTCGCGTGGAATCTGGCGAACGGTTCGTTCGTTCGTTCGAAAACGATGTACCAGTTAGATAGGGGGCCACTGGACTAGCGGTTCCTTTTTTTCTCCTTCTCGTATATACGGCGCGTTACGGGCCACGAGCGCGTGCCGTCGCGGTGCCCGGTGGGGCCCGACGACGGCGCGGGGGGTCCACTAGGCCTCCGCGGTACCTGTCGCGGCAGGACAGCGCGACGGAGACAGTGGTTATCGTTTCGCGAATGAACGAGTTACCGGTGCCGTTGTTGTTTCCAAGCGATGTTTCCAGGAAACTAGGTAAATGGATCTGGATCATTGGAACGAAGCGTCCATCGTGAGCGACTGAGCTCCGCTCGCGAGCGTCTCCGCGCCGAGGGGTACACGGGCTCGTGCACAACGATACGCGAATTCGCTCTGAGAAATCGCTCGGAAGATTGCGATACGACGGCCGTCGAGACCGCTATCGATGTATCGGCGATGTTATCTGGCGAGCGGCGGGTGGTTCATTGAGACAAAGAGACCCGATTAATCTCGGACCCGATATACGCATTGCCGGGACATAACCAGGATGCAAGCTAACGGTTAACCGACCCTTGAGGCAATATACTTGGAATACGCCGATAGAATATGAGAATTAGATTCGAACGTTTATGCTGGCCAAGTCGTCGACTTAGTCGAATATAACTATAAAACGAATATAATGTGAATGATAATAATAATTTTATTGATTGCGAGAGAAAAGAAAAATGACAAATATTAACAACAGCAGATGTATAAATCACATACAAGAATGGAAAGCAAGATTTCATCAAAACGAGTTATTTTATGTTAATCTGTATTATTATAACTCTATCATATCAGGAGTGTTAGGTCCTGCGCATAATGGAGGAATATTAGAGTATTAGAATATTAGGAATAGGAATTTTAGAATCAGTTTCCTCAATAAACACTATAAATAAATAATAAGTTATGTTGTGTTTCGTATAACACATTTATGTCTTATATCTTATTAATATCCATTGTGCGTTACGTTCAATATTCATTGAGGAAACTGATTCTAAAATTTTAATTCGTATTCCTAATATCTAATATTCCTCCATTGTGCGCAGGGCCGTAGAAACATCCATTGCGCAAATAACATAGATGATATTGCAATAGATAAATTAGATTAGATTATTTTTTTATCTATAAGATCTTGTGTGTGATAAGAGTATAAGATTCACTTTTTAATTATTCAAATCAGTATTATTTCATTTATCGGCGCTTTATGAACTTCGTACGATTTTGTGTCGCTGAAAAGTTAAGTGATTTCAGGTCTGGCGCGCGCTCGAGTTTGTAACAATGTGTACAAGGACCCTGCAGACAGGCTCTTCCATTAAAGTCGCAGGGGTGAAGGACCGGAGCCGGAGCAATTAATCGAGAGGCTCTCTCGCTTGAGTCTGAAATAAATTAATCGGGCGGCGCGGGGTAAATCGGCCGACAACGAAAGATAAATGAGCGGCCGGTGGCACATCCTTATCGCCAGATTAAAATGCCAATTAATTTCGGTGCCGGGGCTACATAGTGCGATCCCCGGTTATCAGTGGGTACACGGGCATGCTCGCGATACGCCGGCTGAATAAATGCATGAAGAATCGATCCTGCGCGCGGCGCGGGTTAGCGCGGCCGATCGGAAAATCAACATCCGCGTTCTCCGGAATTTCCGTGTACGCGTCGCGAGCTTAATCAGGAATGCATCCGGCGTGCCGGGATAGAGGGACTCTTGGTCTGTCCGAAACGAGAATTCCGTGAATTACGTCTAGAATCAGGGCTACTCACGGCGACGCTCGTTGAATATCAACGACGACCGCGACGTTCGTGGCCGCGGGGTTACGACACGGGGCCGAGTCTGGAACCCTTCGTCCTCGATACGCTATCGCTCGCATCTAATAGTAGTCATTACGTCCCTCTTCCGACGCACTTTAGAAATGATAAAGGAAGTATTTCTTTCCGAAAGCGAGCACATGCTTTTAAACACAATATGCTTGTCGCTGTCAAAGTGTGCAGATGAAAAATTTCATTTAAACTTTTGACATATATTGTTAAATTGACTGTCGTAACTTGTTTTTTAAAATTTGAAATTACTCGTCTATCGAAGTAGGAACGTATTCTATAGTTTCGTAAGATAATACTAAAGGGAGAAAAAATGTTAAGTAGATTTCATAGATTTTTGTTAATATGTCTTATGTACATCTCCGCCGCGCGCAAGAATTACAGGGAACGTTGCACGACATTACGAAGGGGGATGTTATTTGGGTTCCATTTACCGCTTATGACTTTATATGCGGGATAGGTACGACAAGATGAGTTTAAATAAACGTCGCCTTTACGAATATTTACGTAATACCTGGCCGGCATTAAAATAATTGCTCCGCTCATTACCGGTAATCGTGCCCCGCAAAGAAACTCTTTGAAGTCACGAAGACGTGATCCTCACGATCCTATACGGATCTTCGTGACTCGGAGAATCCGTGGAGGAATCTTCCCAAGGATGCCGGTTGTCCGATTGGATCCTGCGGAAGGAAGCGTATCATCTCGAGTTTCTTACGAGCGCGCGACGTCCTGTAACGTATATACGCACGGGGGTAGGTACGTGCATACCGTACACGCAGATCGCCCGGCGATCCTGTTTAATTACGGGGATCGTAGTAGCGCGACAGATGCCGTGAAGAGGCGCCTCGTCGATTTTCTAGGAAGAGAAGACGCAGGAGCCCCGTCGCGTTGCTTCCCGCGTCCACGTCCGCGTCCTCGTCGCCGCGTCGTCGTGCTCGTCGACGGGCGAACAGCCTGCGAGCAGAAGGAGAGAGACTTTGATATTTATAGTGCCGTACGCCGGGAGACCCGCAAAAACACCCGGCGATTCGCAATCCTGAAATAACAGGTTACCTCGGAGCGGAGTGAACGGGAGGAGCAGAGCGCGCAGGGCAGAGTCCTGCAAGAACCCTGAAGAGGGCGAGGAGTATGAGAGAAGAAGGAGAAGAAGAAGAAGAAGATGAGCAGGGAGGAGAACGAGACGCGGTGGAACGACGGGATGGCGTGAGGGGGGTGGAGGGGCGGAAAGGGGAGGCCGTGAGTGGTTCGGCCTGTAAGAAGGAGCAGGTTTCTATTTATACCGCGTCACCGCGAATCAAAGACCCTGCGGAGTACGTAGGGAAGTCAAGAAGAGTACTCGTTCTCCTTTTCCTTTTTGCTACTCATACTCTCTTGCTCTCTCTCTTTCTCCCTTCCCAGCACTTACTTTTTCTCGCGGTACGTCCCTCTGCTGCACGGATATCTTCGAAAATTGGTAAATGAGCCGTTGGTATTCACCGAACGTTCCCAACGCTCCATCTTCCTGCACCCGGCTTACGCGTTTAACGCGCGACAACCTTTTTGGGCAGACATATTACAGTGATGCCCGGTACCTGACAGGCCCCCCCGGTCTTCGTCGTCGGCGATCCACTTCACCCCTTTTTCTTCGTACTCCACTCTTCCTCGCGTTCTCTTCCTGAAGCTTTTTCCAAGAAAGCTGATTAATGAACGTGACAGGTTTCGGCGCTACACTGATGTCGCGATTCGAGAGTGGAAGCGAAGCGAGAAGCGAAGCGATGTGTCACTTCCGTGACAGGTTTGGCAAGAAGTCTGAAGAACTGTCCGATACCCTTCGAAGTCGACTATTTCTGGAATTGTCCATAATGATTTTAAGAGAGTTTATAAATCTGAAGAGAAGGTACAAAAATTCTCATCTTCTGATATCTTCTAATAAATCCTGTCTTTCCGTTTAACTTCTTATATGTTTTTAAGATTGCGTGGTTTGTATGATCACGTTTATATGAATATAATGCAATTTGCCATTTGACCATTCAATTTTCTTTAAGGGGAATTCCTTATTTTCAGATTAATATACAAATTGCACTTTATAAGATGAACGTTCATGTACAGACGAATCCGGACGGATCCTCAATCGGCAGAGGAGAATAGAGCAGCATGCGAAGAGAAGCGAGAAGCGGAAGAAGCGGGAAAAGAATAGACACGTCGTGCGGTATGTACGTGATGTATCTTTATATGGTTTAGTCGCAAGCGTGAGGAAGACGAGAGGAAGCAGTAAGAAGCGTGGAAACCTTTCTCGCAGTAACAGTTAGTCCATTGTTAGCATCGCAGAGCCACATGTTAACACTTTGGACGTTGTTTATTCGTTAACTTTTCCAACTGGATCCATGTAATATCCTGCAGGAACAGAAAACAAGAATGTTATATCAAGTATTTATTATGACATAACGCGTCATTCTGAAACAAAATGTACATTTCTGTTGCAAATGTATATATATTATTGCAAATGTAAATTTCTGTTGCAAATTTTGTCAACACTACCATGTAATATCACATGAGAATCTATAATATCCTGCATTTATACTTTTTTCTTTTTGCAAGTGCTTTTCTAATTAAAGATGCTCATCCTTATGTTTATGATATTGCCGCTCTTCTGTCTTGCCTAGTAACCTCGAAATCCACGAAATGTACATTTTATTCTCTACGAGTTCGTCGGTATCATCCATCCAACAGCTGTCGGCATACCGAGGGAAACTGGGCAACGCAGCAAAAACCAAATTGGGAAACGAAACTCTTCGAGCGTGACGGCGGTCGTCGCTGAGCTCCGGTCAACCTTGACTAGGACATATCGGCAGTCGCGAAACATCGCATTCACAGGCGTATGCACGACTGCGTCGAACATTGCCCAAAATGGATGTATTCTGTCAACGATATTGTTTACGACCACTTCGAGCACCGGTACCGCGCGTTAAAACACCGGTCCTCGCACCGTATCATAACGGTGTTCGCTAAAGAAAGGAAGCGAAAAAAACGCCAAGGACTGACTCATCGGTCGTTATACCTGTCATTTCGTAAAAACACAGGATTGGTTTGCAGTCCTTAGAACTGCCTCATTTGCTGTCACGCGAAATTTGACGATATTGATCCATGACTGATGGCAATTACGTGTCGTTTGGCCTCCGCTTCGCAAATAATTTTGGAGCTAATAAAATTAAACGCAAATATAAATATATAAATAAAAGAAAACATATATATATATATATATATATATATATATTTGCTGACATTCGCGTTTAATTTTATTAGCTCGAAAATTATATATATATATATATATATATATAAATTTGCTGAAGATTCAAGTTTTAAGAATTGCTCAAAAAGAGATTTTATCGTAAGTAGTGTTAAAAATTGCTTCCATCTTTATTAATTGCAAATCATGACGTCGGCATGAAACGAATAGAATTGCTGGAAAGTGTTTTAGTGCTGTATTTCTTTGAACGAGATTTGCTAAAGTAGGCTTGGTCATGACGAGATTGCGAAAAGATTCATTTATTGGCGCTTTGATATGATCAAAGATCCTTCACGTACGTCGAATATCTTGGCAGAGCAAAGGCCATCAGATCGGAAGATGGGGGGAAGTCTAAGTCGAGCGGAAGACGGCTCCATCTAATCGAATTTCCCCTTTCGTCTCGTCCTCTTGTTCCTCTGCCTCTCGCTTCTATCTGTGCAAGCCTGGAAGAGAAGCCGCCTCTCGCCGGGAAGAGTGATTTATTCGTCAATGGGCGACGGTACAGGCGGGTCGTAAAGTTCACGATGGAAATAGGATTTCAGCGGACAGGTACGCCGTGTATACTCTTCGCGAAAGAGCCGCGCATCTCCGCGCTTCTGCGGCCTCCGCTTCTTCTTCCTCGTCCCCTCTCTCTTTCTCTCTTTCTTTCTCTTCTCTTTCACGCCAGGTCGGGGTTCCGTGTCGTAATAAGAATGACAGGTTTCCACCGGTGGCGTCGGTGTATTTCTACGGTTGACACGTAGAATCCTCGTTAGGCCGGAAAGGATTTGCGAATAAATCACCGGCGGTGTATTAACGGCGACGGTAATTTCGTGGCACGAATTACCGGTCATACACGGAGGCTACCTACCGACCTCTCAGATTCCCGGAGACTCGCGGTGTCGGCGATTTAAGGCGCGTGTAAATCATTGGCTGTGGACCGTTTAACGTCGATAACGTTCATTTCCTTTCTTTCGCGATACTTCTTTCTTCAGTTTCGCTTCTCTTTATTTTCCATCGCGCAGTGTCGCGTCGACTTCGTTCGCGGTAACGCCGCATGGGAAGAAGTTATTCGCAGTAGCGTACGTTCCTGTGAAATTGCGCCTACGTATCCGTTGCATCTATAAGAAACCACGGAAGTGGACGATAAAGCCATTAATGAGATGTTTCGATAGCGGCCTGCCTAAGGATACAAGCTGCAGAGGACTCGCGCGAGGCAATTTCCGCAATACGTAAAAGATCCTGGCGCCTCGGGGCCGCGGTGCGAAAAGCAACAACGGAAGAATGCGCCTGGGAATGCGTGGCAGGCTCATTTAAATTCCTATCATTCGTTATCAGGGCCGCCCCGATGGACTCTTATTTTACCGTATGTTATCTTCGCACCGTAATCGAGCGGGAGGCGGCAAAGGGAGAAAGAAAGAGAGAGTAGATGACGGGGGTCGAGGGTGAGAGATGCGCGGGAGGACGAGAAGACGACGAGGGGAAGCGAGCAGGAGGGGAAAGGGAGCAACCAGGTTGGCGCCATGGAGGTACAGGATCGGCCAAGCGTGACGGTAATATGCGAGACACATTGCGCTCGCCAACGGTGCGTCTAATCCGATCGGGATTGCCGTGGAACGTGTAAGGCCGCACCGCGCGGCAAAGTGTTACGCATGCTGCATCGCCATGCACCAAGTTCACGGTTGCGTTGCGCTGCGACGCGTTACGTATGCGCGTAACGTGCGTGTGTATGTGCGCGCGATATGCTTTGCCGAGACATATCGGGGGTGGACCCATCTGTCGCGCGGTGGATTCTGGGGTGCGATGACGAATACGCCTTTTATAGGGTAGGATTTTCCGAACTATGACCCGCAATGCGGTCCACATCTTTAAAGGGCGATAGGGTACGAATGAAGCATATCAGTATTCAGCTGAGTCACTCCGTGATATACAGCTGAATACTAATATGCTTCATTCATATCCTATCGCTCTTTAAAATTATAACTGTGGGTACATGCGTTTAGTATGTGGCAATATACGTGGACACCGCGATGACTAATTCGATAGAATCACCTTTAATACAGACCAGTGATTAAACTAATAAATTTTGATGAAGTTATATATGAAGCTATGTAGAGCCTACATATTTACGAAATTTCATTGGAACTGATCAGTCCAGTTTCTATTAAAAGTGGCTCCATTAGAGTTAGTCATCGCAATGTTCAGCAACGCAGGTATTGCAATACGTGTCAAAATGATAATTTGCTTATGCATTTTATGTTCTCGTTGCGCGGAAATGATGCTTCTGTATGTGTGATTAAATTTCTGGAAAATCTATTTTCCTTATTTCTAGGAGCGAAGGAGTATTTTAAAATCGAATTCTCCTAACCGCAAGCATTCGTCACTACTTCCATTAGTGTCTTTTTCTTCTTCGTTTCATCTTCATTAAGGAATCTGTGGAATGTGCACGACTCTCTATTGTATTAACGAAGCATAAATAATTGATTATGCGTTGGGCATCAGCATATATTTCTACCTGAAAGATGGTGGAAAATCTGGAACAAGGATTTCTAACGAAATTATCATGATTACCAGCGAACTTCGTTGGCGATGCTGCCGGTATAATTAAGGCGTTACGTCTGCCGGCAAAACGTACCTCTAATTACTTGTTTATCTACGCCATTAAGGCTTACTCCTGCCGAGCAGAAGTATCCATTTTAATACATTACACGAATTCTCGCGATGCCTCGGTGACTGCCGTAACCACGCGCAGTTCCCACGCGCGTGCACTCTGGTAATACGCGTCTGTTACGCATCGTGTGCCGAATGTTAGCGGCGGGGTGGCTCGCAAGTCGCGGTAATAGGGATTCCAGTCGGGCGTATCCAGCGTGCGCGCCTCTTAACGAAATACAGGACGCTCCAGACCGCCTGCGAATTTTTTCCCGAGCGTGTGCCAACTAGCTGGAACGTGGAAGGCGGTAGAGTGTCGGCGACCGATAAAAATAGAAGCCAGGAAGAATGCGAAGATTCTTATATCGTTGGCAAGGTGCAGCAAGCACGTCGATCGCGCCGGTGTACGTTCGTCGCTCCCTAAGATCACCCATCTCAAAGTCGGCGTTCGTTAATGCGTTCTTTTATACTGGATAACTTCGAATTATTAACTGTTTGATATATGTATTTTATAATAATTGAATATAATATAATTTTATAATAAATTTATTATAAATTTATTACTTAATATAATTTTTTAATTTTTGATGTTAAATTTATCTTATTTGACATTTTGATTTTATATTATTTTAAATTTCTGAAAATGAAATTTAATTAATATTGAATTGAAAATTTGATAACGTCGTAATTATCAGTGCTATTAAATAATGGCTTATTTTCTCACTTTACGTTTAATAGTTCTAGGATATATTTCATGTATTATGTATATAGGAGTTCAGTTCAAGTTTCCCTATTGATTGGATTCCAGTTCGATTCAGTCCGTACCCGATTCGCATAAAATTGCTCTTCCCACAATGCCGTGACGAATAGTCTCTATGGAATCCATTCTGGCTGGATTCGATGCGAGGACAATGTTTTCGAGCTTGCACAGCAGACGGTAACCCCGAAAATCAATACTCATATACCCTAGGACCCGGTTATTGTAGGTCTGAATGAAAAATCCTTTTATGCATCTTTTATCTTAAAATAGTGGTATCATTTTTATCGCACTGAAAGAACTTTCAAAATTTAGCAATGCACTTTAATGATAAAGTAATTTAACAAAATATAATAGTGTGGTATTTTGGGGAGTAATAACCTTCAAGTAACGTCGTTATCGACAAAACGTAGAATTAATCGAATTTGGCAAGTGATGGACAGTGAGATCGAGGATGGTCAGAAACCGTTTCACGAGCTTTTTAAAGCGAAACGAGCCGTGTGATTGGATCAATAATCTATAGGGACCCCATGCGGGGCACAGAGGATAATGGCTTAATTCATACATGGAGCTCATTCCATTGTCACATTAGAAGAGATTATCAGTAATGATGACCAAGATATAAAAGAATTCCGTTATAAGACTTTTATTGAACCGAAACTCTATTTAAAAAATGTCGCGTCAAGCAGATTAAATAATACATTAAATCAGAAATAATTTATAAAAAATTAGTATGCGATTTTGACTAAACCGTTTTAAATGATTTAAAATATTCATAAAAACGCTCGACTATTTGCCATAAAATTACGATTTTATATTGCATGCATTAAATTTTAGGTATTTAAGCATCCCGAAATGTCAAAGCAATTCTCTATATTTAATTTTTGTCACATAGTTACCTACTTTGCTCATAAGAAGCATATTAATTTTAAGTAAAAATTATTTTTCGAGTTATTTTTCTGTACTCTCGCGTTGTACATCTAGATCCGTGTTTGTACTTCCTGTACACATATCTGCTCTTTTTCCAGACATTCTTTCGTTAGGCTTTCCGTTGGCTTTCCGATCAAGATCGGAACTGAAAGCTGATATTAGCGTCAGAAGCAGGAGGAAGCGAATCACTTCTATTCCCTTCGCGTTCGCGGCGTTCCCCGCGTCTTCGTACCGCGATGCAGCGCAGATTCGTATCTGCGATTCCCTCTCGAAGCGTTTCAAACGTGACCGCGTGCATACACCCACGTATATCACGCACGCACCTGTATACGGACGCGCGTACGTAAGAATTTACAGGTAAACAACATCGCGGGCGCGCACACGGACCAGCGGCACTCGCACGTACGGGTTTCGTGCTGGTGCACCCTGGAAAAATTCCCCCGTAATTTTCTCGTGCTGGTATCGTGTTTCTCGTAATGATGTTACGGCTGTGCTGTGCGCGCGGCGGGGTCCGTGAACTCCTTGCTTTGATCGATACAGCGAAGGGAAATCGACGCTGGGAATTTCTCATTTATCAGAGTACGCGGCGGGAAGACCGACGGAAGAACCGGCGGAAGAACCGCAACGGGAAAAAAGTATCGGGGACGACGACGCGACCAACATTGTCACTTGCCTAATTTTGAAATGAAATAACGCAACTTTTTATCTCTTATTTTAGGAATATAATCGGAATATTGCTCTTCGTCACAATTGTTATCATTTTTGTTATCAGAATAAGTTACATCACTGATAGTTCATTGTGCTATCGCAAATAGTTGTGGTAACGAGGCAAGCGAAAGCCGTGAAATAATTCATAAATGAAAACTAATGCGGAAAGCATGCATATACAAAACTGCATTTTCAAAGCGAGTACGAGTACTAAATTGTTTCTCCCGTTTGTTACAGTTGCCCACGTTCTTCTGTGAAATCATAAAAATGCAAATGCGCGCGCATAAGTGCGAGCGAGCGGATGCGTTCGCGATTGTTTCGCGAAAAAATGCAGCAGCGGCCGCGGCTCTTACCCGATTTTATGAAATCGTATAGGAGTCGGCGGCGCGCCGGGAGACGTCGCGGGAAGATCTCGATGATTACCGGTGCGCGCGTGTAATTTGCCGGCATTAACCCGATAGTAAATTCCGCAGTCGCATGAATCGTGCGAATTTTCGCGGACGTGCATACGGCCTGGCACAATGAGAGTCGCACTTAAACGCATCGGTTAATGCTGCCGATCGTTAGCGCGGAAGGAATTCGTCTGTGACCCGCACCGCACCGCACCGCACCGCACCGCACCGCGGAAATACAAGTCGGCGTTTCTGCGTTTAATTCGCGGCGACGAGGCTCGGCATTAGCCGAACTCTCCGGATTAGTCACGAGGCTAGTCATGGGGGCGCAAAAAGGGGAACATCGCCGGCGCGGAAGGTGCGAGAGAGAAATGTAAGAATCGCTTCAAACAGGAAGTACTATTCCGCGCCGCGCTAAACGAGATTTAATTGCTCGTGAAGTCGTTACAAGTGCGCGCGCGAGCGCGCGAGCGTTTAATCAGTGACAGCGATTTGATCGAATTAAGACATTCAATGCCTCGAGCGCTTTCTCTTCTTTCTTTTTTTTTTAGAAATGTAAGTGATGATAGAGAGAGCAAAAGAGAGAAAGAGAAGTACTGATCTGACGGTTCTTCATTTCTTCGCGTTCATTCCTATTCAACCACGCGTGCATAATAACGTCAAATTACGTTGCACCGCGTAATTGTCAGGTGAAACAAGCCAGTTTAACGGTTAGCAACCTTGCAGATGAGTCTATTGTAAAATTGCAGCTCTCGCACTTGGCTGCTTCGGAATATACGTGTATTATCCCACATCGTATGGTATGTAACGTGCTATCAATAATATTGTATCCAGCAATCTCCTTTTAGGAATGCGCTACGTATTGATGCGGAGATTTTGAAAAGATATCAATTCTTTGTACTAAGTATCGATATATCAATCTCTTTGTAACGATTTGTACATAACGTGCTAATAATATAAAGGATATCGACTTACGTATTCGACGTCGATGTAATCATCATGATCGCTTGTTTTCACTAATGTGTTTTATGACTGAGCAATATCGCTGACACGAATCGACGCACAGGAGAATCTATTCTTAATCGAACGGTATTGCTGGCTCTCCCATTCGGCCAATTTCGCCGCTGTCCCTCGTCCGAAACGCGACGTGATACGCCTTTAATCTCACAGAGCAAAAAGAAACGGTCAACAGGCTGAAAAAAAGCGAGCGGTGCTCGTTCGCGGAAGCTAATTTCGTGGAGGTAATCACCTGTCGGCGGATACTCGAACGTAAATCTCGCTGTCGTCGAATGAGACCCGTCGTGATACAGTTTTGTCAGAGCAACGGTACCGTCGGAACGCGTCCGTCCCTTTTTTTGCGACACTTCTTTCACTCGAGGCTCGATTCGACTGTCATCCACCCGGCCCGCCTGGGTGAAGAAATTTCGGTATACGGTATCGTGCAGGAATGCGCAGAAAAAACAAGATCTAATCGTCGACGATGTTGCAATGAAATATATCGTATTTTTGAAGTAAATCACATTTTAATTTGATTGAAGAGACGATAGATGAAAAAAAGCGTAATGAGATTCTTAGATTTACGCAATTAACCCTTGACATTTAAATTTATCATTTTAATACTTTGCTTTTCCTACTCCTCTAGTTGTTACCTTTATTGGGAAATAAGATTTTAGGAAATGATTAGCGTGCTGAGACGGTTTTATTAAATGATGAGAAGCAAGGATGCAATGCTTGCAACAGTTACAGCGCGCCGTGCGAAGTTCCTTTCGGATGTTAAACGCTGAATTCGGAAGGGCGGAAAGGCAGACTCCGCTTTGTTACTGCCTGATGTGCACAAAGACCCGGAGGGGTAGTCGCGGAGTAGGGCGGGACGCGTCGGAATCAAACGGCAACCTGCGCATTGTGTGTCCGGAGGGGGCGAAGGAATTGGAAAAACGAGGCGCACGGCACGTGAGCAAACGCAGCCACCACGACGCACGTACCAAGACCTTCTCGAGTATCCACTTCGCGTCAAAGGGTCTGTCTGTCTTCCCCTTTCGTTCTGTCTCACTCGAACGAACGTAGTAATCAAACCACCCGCGCCCCAATGTCGTCTCCCTCCCTCGGCGCTTGTAAACAGAATCACCCTCTGAAAGGAGAATCAATTTCCCTGCGGGCGAAGAGGAGAGAGCGAGAGGATCGCGCCGGAAGGTTCGTATCCACCGGCGATTGGACTTGACGTTCTTCGTCCATTATCAATATTTGAGTGATACTTCAGCGAAGAATTGATGAAACTCAGGAATGATGAAGAGTGGCACGGAAAATGGTTATCGATTTGACGAATTTTGCGAGGCCTGTTGATGCTTGTCGGTGTTTCGCGGGAGATAATTTATGGATTAATTTCCGGATCTTCGGTAATAACGCTGAATCATGCTATTGACTTGGTTCTAGGAAATTAATAGCGCACGATAGGGACAAGGTGACCGCCATGGTCGCGATAAATCAAGAGATGTTCAGCGACTACCAGTCGCTACGCTAGAGTCTCATAGAACTTCACTTTATGGCAGTACAGTAAAATAGCACGATATTACCAGGAGTCGGGCGTTACCGGGCGTAATTCCCTCATAAACGTCGAAATGAAATAGTTACACTCGGTCGAGCACCTAGACTCAAGCTCGAGGGCCGAGTAAATACGCCTAATTTCGAACGTGCTCCATTCAGAATAACCATGACGATCGTTCGCCATAATTTATGACTTGAGTTCAGGGCCGCGTGGCAGTAGACGCGTCGAAAGATAAAACTGTATTTTTCATCTTCGATGGGGGGAATGTACACGCTCGATGAAACTGGAGCGCGTCAAAGGGGAGAAGCGACGTGTAGGTCGCGTTTCAGCTCGTCTCATCTGGTATTTACTCCGAAATCCGATGTCACAAGCAGGTGCGATGGATTCGAAGATACACGCATCACAGAGGATGCATCTCAAATCGCTTCGTCATACATTCACGGAAACCTTCCGCCTCTCTCTCTCTCTCTCTCTCTCTCTCTCTCTCTCTCTCTCTCCTCTCTTTCTATCTATCTGTCTATCTCTCTGTATGCCCAATATAGCGAGGATTTACTCTCTCATGCGGGATTTCGAATGCAATGTGATGTCATTCTTCTCTGAGAGCGCATATGCGCCCACGCATGTGTGCCCGCTGTCTCCCATTGTAATCCAACCTGCCGGTATCAGTCGAAATCAATGAAACTCGATGAGACAGCTGCGAGCTAAACAGGAACCGTTCGGAAAGCCTCGGATTATGCCGTCCCTCACAAGAATCCAATCACCAGTAATTGATATTTGATTCCGCGCGCAAACATTTTCTGACGTGCCATTAAATTGTTTTGCAAGCCTGCGATTGTATAAATCCTCGGAATATTTCGCCAAATGGTTTTTACAATTGCTTGCTAAGCCATAGAGGAACAGAAAGAGAGGGCGAGAAAAAGAGATAACTCAACGTGATAGAAGTATCATGAAAATAATAAAAAAAAGAGAAAAATCGTAAATGGATATTCGACGACCTGGCTTCCGCTTCCTGTCATCTACCCTCTCATATATGACACGAGTCACCCCTAAATCCGTAGCTCGGCTTGAGATTAAAGTCGTTTTTCATATCGTGACCGCGGTGTTTCGACCGGTGACACGCGAGAAATGGAATATCTGGAATAATGGAACCAGTTGGAGAGATAACAGAGAGAGAAGATTGAGTTTTTTTTTTATTAATAAAGCTAATGAAAAACATGAAAAATCTTTGCTTATAAAATTAATAGAAAGATTCATAAAAACTATTTGTTATAGATCGAAGATATGAAAAAAACATTATTTGTCTTTATAATTATATGAAGCATTTTATTTAGCCATATATTTATAACATTAGTATAAGTTTTTTTAATTTAATAGTTCTAATAGCTTCATACATAGGTAAAAATCTCATTTCAATAAAAACTAAATAAAAAAGATCGCTTTTGATATAATTCGCAACTCTTTTAATTTAGCTATCTAAAATTAAAGAAAATTTTGATTGATTTTCCCTAAATTGAACATTTGGTTATTAGCAAAGTACTTTTTTCTTTCATGTGGTCGATATTAATATTTATTGGACTATTTGCGAGAAGCGTCGAGCCGCTGGACGTCTTACAGTGCAGGGAAGAGATTCGATAAACTTCAACTCCATTATTATTGTCTTTTCCGTGAAAAAAATTTATTCGCTGAAAAGAAGATTTGAGAGAGGAATAATTTGCAAGCGTGCATTGTGGGTGTACTCCGCGCCGTCGGAGCTCCCTGGATGCTTTAAAAGCATCATCGTCCCATGCTCTCCGACCAGCCCTAGCAACGCTATTGATTTCCTACATCCCCTGCGAGAACTATCTCGCAGAATTTACCCTCTTTCGTGGAAATGCGCCCTGCAAGATCATGATACTCTCGTCCGCCGTGCAATAAAGCATCCGTTACGATCCTGCCGTATAATACCTCCTTAGTAACATGAGAAAGAAAAAATTTAGGCAATGATTAAAAGAGAACTCTAATCAAAATTCTCTTATTTTACTTTTCAACTGCGTTATAAATTTGTTGTATCGATAACATATCCGATATGACGAATAATCTCTATGACTTCACAAACTCCTTATCTATTCTTCGCAACGTGAAGGTAATATCTAGTGAACAACTGAACAATACCTACAAAGCGGAACGATTCTCGGAGTGACGTTTCCGTCGTACACTCGCCAGTGCAATATTTGAGAAATCCATACGGTCACGAGCGCTTGGGTGTTGGATAAGTTTGACGCGATTCCGCAAAATGCACTCCGTGTATTGAAATTTATTTTTATCTCCACATAATTGACAGCGATATGCGGATCTCCAACATAGCGGAAATAGCATTTCGGGCCAGGTCACGTTTGCCAGACACGAGTGAAAAATTGCAAAGCGAGCCACGAAATCGATGATAATGCAGGCGTCGCGAACGCGAGACGTTTATTCTTACTCAGAATCTGAAATACGTATTCGCGATAGCACGTGCGCTGCGGGGACGCGTGACCGTTTTTCGCGTTATTTCAACGTTGGCAGCGTGCTCTGCGTCGTGATGTCGACGGCGAAACGGGTCCAGGAAGAAGGCTCTTCCGTCATATTCTACACGCATCTCGCAAACCTGACGCGATCGCAAAATACGGATGTCGCTATCTTTCCAACGTGTGCGCGTATGTACGGGCGTTTTAAATAGTGTGAAATAAATGTCGATAAATTTTGGTGCATCTTTGTTTTTCTTCTTGAAGATTTAGAAGAGTCGTCCGACAGAACTGCAATTAAAATTTTTCTACTCTTTTTAAAATGTCAATCTTAAATGATGTCATAATTTAATAAAAATGTTTATACAATCCAATGTATTCTTCAAGTTACCGGCATAATTATACGTAAAGTTAAAACTGGAAAAGTTTTAAACGTACAAAAGCATGGGCGCCCTTACAACTTTTTTCAAGGGAGAGTAGAGTGTAAATATATACTTAGGAGTACCATTTTTGTTCAGATTGTGAAGGACTGAGGATTAAGAAATAAGATACTTCATTTGGTAGAAATAAAACGATGAAAAATAAATTTCAATCATAAAATCATTCTAAATCGAAAAAATTAAAATCCAGGGGAGGGCATATGCCCCTCCTTGCCTCCCCTCATGAGTGCCCATGTACAAAAATAAGAAATCAAACATTATCCAACACTCGAATTCTCTTCAGCGAAATAGCAACTCACATTTTGTGACGCTTTCGATCGGGCTGATCTTCGCTGATCGCTTACTACTTTCAAATAGGGTGAGTCGCAAAGCGGTATCGGAGTCACCGTCGTCTACCTCGGGATCTCGCTCGAGCGCAGGGCGTGAAAAAATTTCACAGTGCGCTTATATACATAAATTCCGATGTTTATGGGGATACTGTTCGCGAAGCCAGCCGGGGACACCCCCGTCGCACGCGCACGTGTGCACGCCGATGTTCGCGCTTCCGCCTGCACACGTACGCTCCCGTAAAGAGTCCGGCAAATATTTCGCCGGGTTTACACGGTAACGGCGGTGACTTTACCGGAAAACCGCGCCCGATCGTTCCGTATTTCCCCTCGCCCTGCCGGTCCACCGGACCCTTTTTCTCGCTCCAGTATCCAGCCGGCCGGGAGGTCCGCATAATATCTCCATTTGCCGGAGCGACGATGTGCGGTACCGGCCGCGCATTTATTTACGAGACGGGCGTCGCAGTTAAATCGCAGATACCAACGCAGATTTGCCGCGCCGACAACAACGGTGCCTCTCGCCGCGCCAGGAAGAAACTCCTCAGAACCTTGGCCAGGACAAGGAGAAGAAAGAGAGTGCGCGCGGTCGGCACGAGTCGAGGACTCGCGCTGAGTACGCGGTTGTAATATCTGACCTATCCGTCCGTGAGAGTCGCTCTGTAATCCCATCGGGAACGGGACCGCGCCGACATCTCGCCGGTGAATCGCGGTGTCGATACGTAACGCCCGACGAGCGGAGTCGCCAAGTTCGCCGCACGGCAAATGTCGCAAGGCCGTTCGTCGACTTGTTGCCCGCTCCGAGTAATATCGCGAGATGCGTCTCGGCGAGCGGCTGGTTTCTCCGTGGAATACGGAGCGACTGTGATAAGGCGCATAACGTAATCGAGGAGAAAGGTCACTTGTTTGTGTCAAAATATCAATCTCTAATATATTTCACACATGGGAGTACTCCTTTGCTCCGCAAGCAAAAAAGATTATTTTTCTTTAACAGAAATAGATTTTTGGAAAGGAAGGGATTTAACAGATTGAAAGTTTATTATACTGCATTAAGACATACATGTATATATTTTTTTATTCTTCGCTTTAGAATTAAATTTAGAATTTAACGTAAAAATTTATATGAATGTTGTAAATGAATTTCAAGATATATATTTTTATTTCAGTGTCGAATACGTATTTGATTACCGTGTACCGTTGTATACCACTACGTTACATTAGCCTGAATTTTCAACCTCGTGCTAAGTGCAGCCTACGCGTTGCGTCAAAATGTGATGTATTAGCGGCGCGACGACAAAAGCGGTATCCTTTTTGGTCTAATTAGATGATTTCTACTATGTGAGTTAGTGGCTTGTCTTGTCGTAATTTTGATGGCAGTAGGGTCGGTGCCTACCGTTAGGTATGATGCCCACGACAAATTCGTTTCACCATTTACGTATAGACGACTCGATCGAACTCGAATATTGCGATCCCCGTCCATGGTACTTTCGTGTCAAGCGCACAACAACCGCGACATCTGCATCCGAATGGTTCTAAACCGTCGACAGACACTTCCCGCGAACGAGTCAACGTTACATCACTGAAATTTTTTTAATTACCATGACAATTGATACATATTATTATAGGAAAATGGTAAAAGTTTTGCGTATTTTCATCAATCGCGAATCTGTCCCAAAGTCCTGATTATCGCGACCCACCACGATAAGGAGGTAAGACGCAATGATTGACATATCGCGAGCGTATCGAGAAGGTTGGGGGAAGAAACGATCTTGCCGCGCGACGGTGGATGAGGGAGAAAGTGTAACCGATCCCCGAGAGCTCGAAATCGAAAGTAATTTCCTCGGTCTCGCTCTTTCTCCGCCTCCTTTCTCCTTTCTACAGAAGCCCACGATCATTCTTTCTCCCTGACCGAGATCCAGGTCAAGTTCACTGTCTGTGCTCGACAGTGTCTTTCTCTCTTTCTCATTTCACTTTCTCCCCTCTCGTCACCCTGCTCTGCGCCCGTCCGCTCACTCTTTCTCTCTCTTTCTCCGTCACTTTCTCTCTTCCGTGGTACACTGCTCGATCTCCGCTCTCTCCGGCGCTTATGCAAGAGGCATTACACCATCGGCGGCAATTTCATTCGTACGTCGTGACTCCGACGAACGCGGTCGCGGTGAGTTATTATGTCAGTGTCAATGGCACTGATCTTGCGAGAGAAGGATCCCGATGGTTAGCGAGTACCAGTTTCGTCGTGCGCGCGGTTCGCTGAACCGAATTCCCCTCCCTTAGCGTTCGATGAGCCAAGGTGAACCAAGGTGAGCCGAGGTGGATATATCGTCTCGGATATCTCTCGCGAATACATCGCGCAGGGCTCCGCCGATCGGTGCTTTACGGCTGCTCTCGTCTACCCGATGAACTCCTCTTCGTCGTAAATATGGACGATGCACTGTATAAATGTACGTACGAATAGCGGCTGAGAGGAGGGACAGTGTCGGTTAACTTCCTGGACATCGCCCAAGGTTTATCGGCGAACACTGACAATTAACCATCGTCCGATCGTGTTGGGAGAACTTTTGTGTGTTTTTCAGAGAGAATATGACGCAAATATCTTGCAAGGACGGAAGAGATATAATCGGATGAATTATGTGCGAAATGTACCGAAGGCCGTTTTGGCAAATCGGAGAATAATTTTTCGAGGTTCTTTGAAGAGAAAAATAAAACGCGATAGTATTATATCTTGTGCCGTTAGGATAACTTTGCATAGTAATTACGTGTACGTATCAGTCTTATAATCTATAAATCTGATAAGCGGATCATCGATTTGCAATTAGATAAACGCGTATAGCAAATCGCTTTACATATACGATCTTTCTAATTACATTCTTGATGAGATCATCCTTAAAATCATCCTTTCGTAGAACGTGGCTGTGATTCTGTGGATTTTATCATACCATATTACCTTCATGTGGTCGATTAATGACCACACGGAAAGAAGAGTCGGGGGAACGATTCACGGGAAATAACGTTACTTCACCGTAGCACACACGAGGTATCCCATATAAAAATCGATAAAAAGGAACGCGTCTTGTCTCACGACGGGATTGAATGGAGGTAGAGATTCAGTGAAGATTTCACCGTAAGATTTTTTCTCGGAACGATCGGAGAAGCAATTTTTGGTGCAGCTGCGAGTTTACCGTCGTGTGTGTTCATCAAGGTAAAGGATTGATAATGAGTCAGCAGATTGAATTTCTGATGGCATTGACCAACGTTTACGTCGAATTCCTGGATCTTAACGTAATTCTATCGTGCTTCTCGGTAAGACGTAGTCGAGTCACGTTAGTGAAGGAAAATTAAATGTAGTCAACTCAAATATGTGTAAACTGTTCGTGCGTTTATTTTGAAAAAAGTTTCATAAATTTCAAAAATTAATCGATACTTCGTATTCTAATTACTTTCGAATTTCATCTCCCTCTCGCGTTGGCATCTCAACTGCCGAAAGCTCGGAGGACGAGCCTGTCGCGAGCGAGAGGCCGCACAGCAGATGCACTCGCATCGACGCGCGTAGCGCGAATGCGCGTATCCGCGACGGGCGCAATCCGCCGTTTCTGCGTTTATGCGCACTCGCGCTTGCGCATCGCTGCTCCTGCGGCGCGGCGACCGACCGGTGTTCCTCGTCGTCCTGCTCCTCTCCGGTCCACGATCCGTTCCCCGATGACACCTAATACGTCCAGGACAATCCGCGCGCATCCATTCGCGAGTTGGACAGCGAGGATGCCGCTGAAGAGAAAACGCCGGACAAAAGGGATATCCTTCCATCCCGCGCCGATACCCAGGACGTTACACGCGCTAGTCCTGCGGACATGCCGTTGGTGGTCGAACGCTGAGAAAAAGGGGAAGAGGGAGGACGAAAAAAGAGAAAGATGAGAAGCGTGTGGGAAGAGGGGAAGGAGAGGCTGGCGCGAGCAGGAGGTAACGCGAGAGAGGAAGAGAGAGAGAGAGGAAACGAAATAGAGTAGGAGAGGAAGTGTGCGCGAGAGGGAGCGAGAATGGAAGAAAAAGAGAGGATGCTCTCTCCGGTGTGTAGCCTGCGGGTACACATCTCCTCGCGTTGCTCCCCCGCCAATCCGCTCGCGCGGCGTGGGGCGAGTTTAAGGTAGGGGGCCGCACGACGCGCACGGCGGCGGTGGTGGCGGTGGTGCGCTGCGTTGCGCTGCGGCGGCGGCGGCGGCGGCGGCGGTGGCGGCGGCGGCGGTGGCGGTGGCGGCGGCGCGGCTGCCAAGGTATTTAAGGTACCGTGAACCGGCGGCGCACGAGTAGTTCACTTCTGTTCGGTGTGGTGTTGCGGTGATTTTGAGGGACCAGCTAAAGAGAGCGAGAGAGAGAGAGAGAGAGAGAGAGAGAAAGAGAGAGAGAGAGCGAGAGAGCGAGCGAGCGAGAGAAAGAGGGGGTGAGAGAGAGAGAGAGAGGAGAGAGTAAGCTCTTACGCTCGCACACGCTCGAGGGTGCGAGAGAAGAGCCCGGGTTCCCTTTGAAAGACGAGTTGTCGCTTCGCGGCTTCGGAGCAAGCACGTAGTTTGCCGTAAATCTACGGTAGATTCGTGTCCGACACGGTGCGAAATAACTAACTAAATCGACCGTGCATCGAGAGGGGATCACGTCGCCGCATCAAGCCGTCAGGGTCGTCCGCCGTCGACGACCGTGCTGGATAGGTAAGTGATCGTGAAGAGTACTTAGTGCCGGTCTTTTCCTCGGCCGGTCGCTGAGGGTGGATAAGTGTTGAAGCGGGTTGGTCGCGCCTCCTTCGATGACACCAAGTGATCAAGATCAGTGATTCGGTTGCACCGGTTGCACGCGGCTGTGACGGGCCGCGATAACGACATAATCGTCGCGATCGTCGTCGTCGTCATCGCCGTGGATTTTACGGACAGTGATGATGTGCACCACCAAGAGAATGTCTCGATCCACAAGTGATCCCGAGATGCGAAAGGAGAGATTTAGAAAATTTTGCATGAAAAATTCGGACGTTCCGTTTCGAGAGGGGGAGTAGTGAAGTAATTCTGTTGCACGGAGAGAATCTTTCTGCACTCTGTGTTGGCGGTGATAAGAATTATCATATGCGACTTTTTTGCCCTAAAAATACATATAGAGTTTTTTTTACAAAGATTAGAAAAGATTATATATCTTTGATAACGAATCTTTAGATATTCGTCAGAATGTCCTTTTTACTTTTTAAAAAATATCTTCGTTGCTTTTGCTGAAAGTGTGGAATCGTAAAATAGCAATCGATTTTCCGTTGAATATTTTACAAGTACGGTCGTTTTGTTAATTTATGATCAGCAAGAAACTGTCGGCCAATTAGTAATTCGTATAAATTGATTGTCGTGTATCTATTCTTAGATGAATAAGGAAAGATCAATGATGGGAGAACAATCGCAGGAATAATTTCTTCTTTCACACAAGTTGCGTGAAAATGGACCGAGAGTCAAGCCAAAACGAGCCGGTCCGTAACTGCCTAAATAATTCAAGGCAGTGTACAATAGGTATGCGTGTCGACTTGCAGCTAGTGAAGGATAGTCAGACGTGCACGAACATTTTGTACAATTAAGAATGTTTGAATACCGAGACAAACACCGCCGATACGAGAATACCAAGGAGGCCTCCGTTCCAATCCGGAGGACACGCAGGATCTTGGGTATCCGCGATATCCGGAAGATTATGCGATAGTCGCGATACGGTACGACGAGAGTAACGAAATTACAATGTCTGACGTTAATACATACACACATGTGATATATAATCAAAATTAATTATATTTTGTACATTTGTAAATTTATTCGTGCGAGATCAATTGCAATCTTTCTGGTAAACCTGTAAAATCGCGTAATAACCCCTACAGCACAAAAATTGCAGCAACATTGCAACAACATTGCAGTAACATTAAATATTGCCGAAATGTTGCAGCAATGTTGCAGCAATTTTTTTGCTGTAGGGGCGTAAAGATTCTGAAAAATTAGAACTTGTTTCGAAACGCGCGCTCGAACTCTTCGCATTGCGTACCTCTGGTGATGTCCTCACGGGATCAATAGATCGAAAAAATATCGATTTTTCTAAACGACAACTAGTCGGGGAGAATTTAAAACAGGCCGCGCGGTCCTACATAATGAGTCATAGAAATACTGGGGATCGGAATAATGGCCCCGTGTGAGAGAGCGACGCGGTAACAGAGAATGTGACGAAAAATGCAAACTAGGGAATCTACGGGGACCTCCCCCCCCTCTTCGTATCCGTCGGAGTAGACTGCCTCGGCAGTTCTTTCCGACGATGATGGAGAGAGGCGCGCGTGAATAAACGGGACATTCCTGTGGTGGATCGAATTCTCCTCTCAATCTCATGGAAACCATGGCGGCGACGACGACGACGATCACGGCGACGACAACGATCGGAAGTTCTGCGTGACGCGGCGCCTCGCGTTCGAGCACGTGCAACCGCTGTTGCTGTTACGTTCGCGGTCGATTGTTGCTATTTTCCTGACGGCGCGCCGCGATCTCGTCGTTCGCGGAGCAATCTTGCTCCACGCAAAAACGAACGGTCGGCAAATCCGTCACGGTCGACGTGCGTCCGATAGCTCGCCTATCGCGTAACGATCAACGGGCGTGATATATTAAATCGCCTTTCAGCGGAAACGCGAGGTTTCCGATGAACAGTTAACTCTGCATATCGACCGTAATAACGCTGCGATCTTCGCAGCCAAGTGCGATGTTGCGTTCTAATACACAACACTAGTTAGGAGGCTTACACATCTGTGTCGCTACCGTAATGTTGAACGTTAAAAGAAACGTTTCTCTCACCATTTTATTCTCGCTCTTGATTTCTTGATATCGATTAATCGTTAACTAAAAATATTGCATTATTTGTAATGCCAGCGTATGAATTTCATAGCTTTTTCCAATTTTAGGTGACCATTACTTTGACATTATATTTATTTGAGATTTAGTTACTGAATTATTTAACTTAATTAAAAATTAAGAAATGAAAAGATTTAACACCCAAGCAAATTTTATTAAGAAAAAATTGATTCCGCAGAATTCATGCATAAAAGGAAATACTGAGAATACGCTAACAAAGTACTCATTATTGAGCGTTAATTAGCAAGATCAACCTGTGTCTACATGCTCGATGCTCGCGAGCTTGTTAGGTGGACCGACGAAAATGAAACGTGGTAATGGAGTGTAAATAAGAATCGTGTCTCGGCAGACACGCGATCTAGGAAGGGCAATAACCGCAGAAAGAATCCGAAGTTTGTTGGTCCACAGGTAGATGGTGAGGGCGTTCTTAAGCCGCTAAATGATTATTTTGCGATCAACCCAGCACTGCCTGTGTCGCGCAATTTCTTGATAGGATATTTGCTGTTCTCTTTCTGCAACAGTACTGTTATCTACATCACCAATGTTTTAACTAAGATTTCGATTTGTTGGTGCATATTTTTTCCATACACTATTTAAATATTTTTTCATTTCCAGCACTAACTCTTGATTATTTACATATTTAAATATTTTTTCATTTCCAGTACTAACTCTTGATTATTTACATTTTATTCTGATGAATGTCATTTTTCATTCGACAAGTCTTTCTTTTAAATTAATTTTTCTCGCTTTTTTATACATAAAAAGTCATCTTGCGAACTAAATAATAACTTGCGAAATTGAAATTTGTGAAATGAAGTAACGGCTCACGATTCTTTCGTTAGATATAAAAAATCAAGCAAAACATCACACCTGAAGTTCTAATGGTATTGTTAAATGCTCCGTGAAATGTTGTACGTGTCTTCGTCAGGCCCGTTTTAGATCCTCGCTTGACCGAGCGCTCGAATCGCGCGGATATTCACGAAACGGTAAAAACGAGAGAGGCGAACGGTGTGTGTCGAAGCAATGTATTCGTCATGAGCACACGCTACAATAAGTTTCAAAAGGACAAGGCGCGTGTCGGATCGTCGCCGTCACCGGACTTTGAATGACGGACGCTTCACGTGACTCTCAAAGCGATCGATCGTTGAGCGTATTGAGCCGATAATCTTCCCGATAAACAGTGTTGCGGATAAAAAAAAACAACAGCGGGAGACGCTTGGACGGCCGTCGGCCTCCGGTTATAAAAGAACAGCGCGTTACAAACAACGTGTATAAAAATACCGAGTACATCTATAGGCTCGCTCCTATAGCGCGTGAAATGAGCTCGCGGATTCAATCGGACGCATCAATTCTTCGGTCACGTAGGACAATACCGTAGAAATCGGATGGTTTTGCTGAATTTAGCGATACTTTAGAAAATCGATCGAAGTCCTGGGACGTTGACCCGCGCTCTGCAGACGAAATGAAATAGGGACGTGCGAAAATATCATTCGGATATTTAGTATCGTAAAATGCACTCGGTGTTGTACCTCCGATCAATAAATCGAGTTGGACGCTCAGTCGTGAAATATGGATGATAAATTATCGGCTTTCTGTTATCCGCACAACGAGGTGTGACACTGCTCCAGACACGCAAGAATTTTGAGCATCACGTACGAGAGCCGTGCTCTATCGGCTGTCGCGGTATCGTAGACGCGACAGAAATTTCTGCTTTTAGTACTGCCTAGTACATTCGCGCGGCCGTCATTAAATATTATTACGTGAAACACTCGTCTATTCTTCTCGACGTTTATCAACGGTATTTTTCCTCTTCATTTCGCGCATTGAAAAAACCCTTCGGCGTCCGAATGGTTTCTCTCTCGTCCGATCGAAATATCGCGAATGCGCCTGTCTGGTCGAGTACTTTTTATTCCGCTCGTGTTCGACCGTTCTTCGATATCGAATGCGGTTTATGACTTCTGTCCGGTAACCAGCCGTGTACTCGATAAAAATCGGCTACTCGGTCTCGGCGAGATCGGAGGGAATTTCAATGCGCGCACGAATCGTCCCCACGCCGCCACCTTGGGACTCGTTCCACGTATAGTGCACGACCTCACGAACGGTTTTCAGGACGCTAATCGGCATAAAGGCACGGTTTGATTTCGCCGTTCATTCAACACCATTTTTTATGTTTCACAAAAAACGTTTTCTCCAGGATCACGATAAAGAAGTATTAATTAGTAATACGTAAATAATGCTAAACTAAAAAACATAATGCAAGGTTATATTGTAATAAAACATATGAAGAAAATAAAAACAAATTGTAAGCTTCTATTTTTTTAAAATGATTTTGTTATATAAAATATATTATTCCGTAAGGCGCTATTTATAAAACAGTAAATAATTATCATAATAATTTGGAAAATCTGTTTAAACATAATTTAATGAGATATATTAATCTTAAGACACAATGTGTGCACTGATTAGTATATGAGAGCTAAAGAATTATTTATAGAGTGCATTATTGTACTAAAATACTATTTTTTAAAGAAGAGAATAAATACAAAATGCGTGGACACAAACGTCATATAAAAATGAAGAATCTTTAAAGGTTAAGCACAGTTGAACTCGGTTAGGCGGTCGACATGTTGAAATAGGCATGCCTTTATTTCAGCATAAATGAAAATAAAGGTAATCCTATTTGCGATTTGTGGGTTTTATTTTTTATTTTTTAGCGAACCTGCATCGTTGGCCTAGTTCCACTAATAATGTAGGAGTACCTGTCGGCCGGTGCGTCGGTCGACTGTCGGAATTGTCACCGGCAACTGGTCGGTGACCTGTCTGCGTCTCTCTTCTTCGCGACACGCGCCTCTCCGTGCCTTCTTTTGCGGCCTATCCTTTCTCTTCGTGAATCAGCATGCAAACAGGGACAGGAACAGGTTGCGAATACGAGTGCACGCGACTTGCCGATGACTTATCCACCAAATAATTCGTAACATCCGCGTCGACCTAGTAGCGATAAATTATGGGCGGGACGACAGCGCGGATAGACAGCGCAGGTATACTGCTACCGAGCATACTAACGAATACTATGTAACCGTGAGATATGGGCCGATATACTACTATGTGGATCGTTGTGTTGGCGGCCTACTAGCAGGTTGCCGCTGGTGTGTCCGCTCATATCGTGCACGATTACTCTCTCACGACTGTAGAGAGGTGGTAGAGAGGTGGGTTAACGTCTGCCCGATATCGAGAATTAATCTCCATTGGTAATCGGTTTCTTGTACGGTAACGGTAAATTATCCGTTCGGGTGCTCAGCCGCTGCGCTCTCGCTGCTCACTGTTCTTCGTTACCGTCGTGCGGTTTGTAATTAGCCAGCTAATTTGCCGTATGGCACGATCGTATTATCGCGACATTCGACACGCGCGAACATCCTGAAGAAACGCGAAAAAAAATACAAATTTATCTGCTGAAAAAGTAGAGCGTGACTGTGACGCACGGGAAATCCCCGCAGAGCGCTGTCACTTCTAAACGCTCGTGGTCCTCGCCTACCCACAACTTCCTACGATTGTTGTCAGAATATTCGCACGATTATCCCTTGCGAGGCAACCGAGATAGATATCCCGGAGAGCGAGCTAATCGAAAATGATGTAACGCTCGGTCACGTTCTATTTTCTTCCGTAACAACTCGCTATTTATAGATTGAAAATGAGAAACTCATCAAATTTCTTTTATTAAATTTGGAAGCATCAATATAGATAAGAGAATATCATTTGTATAGTTTAATTAAAGAGAGGAGAGAGAGACGTGCCAAACAATATTACTTTTTCAAAAAAGGGTGATTTTAAATTCATCTAAAAACCGATTGTCTAAAATATCATTTACGAATTTGAATAATTTTCTTCCTTTTGTTGATTGCCCTTGTTGACACGTCCTCGTGATCTGAGGAAGACGCTCGCGACGGTCTCGCACTCGAAACTTGTCGAAATTATTTGTCTTCGATGAAGGGGATGATTATGCCGACCTTCGCGACACCCCTTCTAACATCCTTGAGCAGTTGCTCGTTCCCGCGGAAAGAGGAACTGTCGCTTAACGAGCACAATCGTTAATCGTCTGCGTGTGGTATATAGGCGAAAGTCACTCGACCGTGAAGAACGAACTCTGGAACTCGTGGCGTTGGTACCCTCAATCTATCTATTCTGGTACGCGACGAAGCCACGACCGTCGCTGCGCGTGACGGCCATTCCGAGATTAATAACGTCGAAGAATCACCTTCTCATTCTGCTTCTCATTGGCGAGAGGAGCCTCCACGGTTTCGCCGCCGCGGCGGATAACGAAGGAAGAGCGGAGAGGAAAAGAAGAGAAGAAAAAAAAAGGATGAGGAAAAGGGGGCAAGGAAAGAGAAGGGCGGGAAGGAAAGGAGAGGGAGCAACGGGAGGAAACGCCGGCCTAGTGGAACACGATCTTACCTTGATGAAGACCATTTACGGAGCCTTGTAATAAGATAGTAACAGACTGCGGCTCCTCCTCGATCGTTCTATCTCGAACATATGAAGAATAGCAGCTCGCCTTCTCCTCTCGTTTGCTCTTCCCTTCGTTTTCCTTGTCCTCCGCCGCGCTACGCCGCGTCGACATGTTCACTCGTTCTCTCTATCCTTGTTTTGTTCTATTTTGTTTCGTTTCGCTACATTTTCTAGCCTTTCCCCGATAGACCGCGTCCAGCTGACGGCCGCAGAGCGCGCAATACCGGCTGGCACCCGGTAGGGTTTCCGCGGCTCGGAAGGATATTGAAGTAGAAAGATTCGCGAGAGAGAGAGAGAGAGAGAGAGACTCTTCCGGGTCTCTCTGGTGGCCGACGCGAAGCTCGACTCCAAGATGCCGAACCGCATCACGCTGATTCAAACGTTGCTATGATATCAATGTAATTGGTCCGTTTTCAATTGCAGGCACGCACTCAGTAACCGTAGGTACATATCACAGCAATGATCCCTCGTCATAATTGAGGATCATTGAGAATGTACCTAGCGATTGCTCGATGTTGCAGCATTAGATCGTCCGGTCTTCTGAGATATCGGCAATCGTCATAAGGATATGAATCCCACAATAATCGTTAAATCATCCGGGATATATCTCTAGCAACGATAGACATTGAGCATACTTTTGATCATTTTTTATGAGAACGCGATATGGATTTAATCTTCTTCGTTATTAGCATATTGAGTATCTAAGCTAACACAGTAATATCAGTGGAACAAGGACTGACCGGGATAAAACAGTCCGTCACGAAGCGTCCGTGCTACTTCGCGCCGCAACTTAACGACGTGCCGTTTCGTGGGTGTCCCCGGTGGCGATTATCGCCGTTGCAAGGCTGACAGCGTACGAGCCTCGTCGACAGGATTTGTCGTCCAGCAAGCCCGCCTCGGAGCTATGGGCCCGCAACCGGCGGCCAGAAGTCAGCGGAGATCGTATCTCGCGTCTACACCGGGTAAGACAACTCCACTGGCAACTGGCGCTGGGTGGGTGCTTCTCGTGGTCCGCGCGGCTTCGCATCCGGTTCGCCATCGTTATTATTTCCCGTGCGCCTTGTCCCCGGACAAGAAGTGATCTTTACTGGCGTGTTGCTGGATGCACTGGCAGCCTCTCTACTGCACTATTTATACGGGGAAGCGAAGGTGTTCCCCTGCACCTGGGCATAGGTCACAATGACGTTCCGTTGTACGCCTTGAGCACGAGCCGAGCATGGTCGTCACGCTCTTTTACTTCATCGATCCTTCGACACCTGAGGCTACATACGTGGTTGTATCTTTGAGCGCGAGATCTTGATTCACGAGAGCTTGAATGTCTTGTGAAGAGAGTTCATTCTTAATTATTCTCAATTTTATAATCACAGGAAGTGCTCGCTTACCTTTGCGAGTTTTGCTTGTGTCGTTTGTTCTTATGCTGTCTTTGTACAATAACGTCATTGTAAAATTTTGTTTGCCGTTTGTCGTAGTAAAATAAATTTGATTTATCTTAGAGGGAAGCAGAGAAAGAATGATATAAAATAATATGTTGAAGATTAATTTAATCTTCTGTTATATGATCAGAAATTTACATTTTTAAAAAGTTAATAAAAGTCGCGACACGTTCTCTGGACTTTTGCACACATTCGTGAGCGCTTCCTAGAAGTTAAGAATCGTTCAGCGATCGTCCTGCACTTCCTTGTACTGGTTTCCTAGTCGGGACGTCGTGTCGGTCGATCTGGAAACCCCGTATAAGAAATCACTATCGTGACTCGCTAAGGCCATCGAGCGTGTTACTTCGGTAAAGCCCAGGCAGGCACAGATGCGCGTGTCTCCTCCTGGCAGGGAATAGAATCACCGTTTCTTCAAACGCGCCTCCTGCCCTCGCGCTGTCCCGTCATTATGGTTCCTTCACCTCGGCATTACGCGGAAATCTGCACGCCGGGGTCACCCTCCGTGAGATTTTTTGAATCATTTACCGTGGAAATAGTATTCGATAAATCTGTAATTATAACGTTCTCGTAAACTTCTCGCTGAGCAGGCACGTTTTATCAAATCCCCGCATCTGCAATCGGAAAGGATAAGGAAGGAAGGAAGACGTTTGCCGGTGCTGAATACACTTCCACTGTGCGGCTGAAATCCGAAAGACTTTCCCATGGCACATTGGTGTTTGCCCAACGTCGATTCCCCACTAAGTGGCGTGGCACCCCGACTTGTTAAAGGACTCCGCTTTTCCGGTTCATACGGTACATGACGCTCCGCGCTGCCGCGTCGCGCCGCGCCGCGCCCAAAGCAAACTCGGCTGTGTTTCAGGGATTCCGTGTAAACGCAAGGCAAACAGCGATGAACACCAACTTGGAGAGTTTCCCGATGTGTACACAGGCACATCGAGGGCGAAGGAAAGACTCCTGCTCCCACGCGCGGCGATTCGTTCGCCGTCGTCCGCTCGTCGCAGGGAGACACGCTGTTATGACTGCCATTATTATTGTAATTACTTCAGAACCCCTATGTACACGCGATGCACCGCGGCGTATTTGCATGAGATTCTGCGCTTCTGCTGGGCGTAACCAGCATGCCGCGAGATAAGCTGTGTTTAAGGGAGGTAGCAAGACAGAGGCTCCCGTATACCTTAAAAGCTGACCACGCCAATGACGGCGGATTCCACACGAAATATAATCAGATTTCCAAATCTGCGTTTGAGAATATTAATGATGAGTACTCGAAGAATATACCGGATAGGCCGATAAGATATTAGCTAAGACAGGAGCCCATGAATTTGCTCATCTGGAAAATTATCACGGTAATAACCATAGGCACGTCCGGCTCGCGGGCCGCTTTTACTATTTTCTCGAGAATTATGAGACGCGGTTCATGGAGCCCGTATGCTTCGCATCGCGACGTTATCGACATCTGCTGATAATTATCGCACTGTATGGGCGAGACATGTTTATGTCACGCCGGCTCATTATATTTGGCAATTATTTGCCGCATAAATCAGGGGTCTACGTACACGACCGGCAGTTTCCGCATTCGATTCCGCGGCGCAAGCGTGTCGGAAAATATTTGCGATTACTTACCCGCGGTCATTCGCGCTTCATGTTCCTCGATATTTTTTCTTCCTGGTCCTCCCACTATATTTCGCTGAGATTCGAGGAGACGTTAAGATACTCTCGAAAGTGCCATAAGATAATCCACCGTACTCGGAACGTCCAATCGACATTCTGAAATCGTCAAAGGCTACGCATGTAGAACAATCGTGCAAGTTTGTCATTCCGCTGAGTGCACGCGCTGTATAATGTTATGATCAAAGTAACATCCGGAAAGAATTTATTTTACGTATAACGTAACGTATTTATAAGCCATCGTAGAGTACTAGAGCACTTATAAAGTGAATTCTCTCTTCCGGAATACACATTCGATCGTATATACTCCGTACGCGTCATCTAATCTAGAAGAATGACGACGGCGAATTCCATCGATAGCGGTGCCACCGACAACCCTATTTACATATATCTAATACGTCTTATTTCTGCCCGAGAGACAATTATCATACCATTTTGCCACGCCGCGCCGCACGCTATTTGGAGCGATTCGCGATCGCGCCGACCGGACCTCACGGCAGAGCTTCTCATTTGATAGGTGCGAAATGATGCCTAACCACAGAGAGGCTAACATCACGCGATGGATTGATAGTAGCGTTGGGCGACCGGGCGATGAAAGCTCGCGTAGAGAGCAGTTCGCCGTGGTGCGTTAGAATACCGAGCAGCCGCGGCGGCGGCGTCGGCATCTCCCGCCTGGATACGCCAAAGGACGGGGAATGTCGGTACCGCTAGTTTGCATAATAATTAATCACCGGTGCTCCTCATAACGGGCGATTTCCGCCGCTCCTTGAGATTGTAGCTAGGCTACGGCAACCAATAATATCGCGGCGGCGGCGGCGGCGGCAGTGGATAGCGGACGAACCGGCTCTTAGCGAAAACGCGAACAACGGAGGAAGGAAGAGAGATACATCGACAGCCGGCGCGGGAATAATCAAGCATTAACCAGTACATCCGTGCGGCGTTCGATTAGGCTCGAGGATGATCCCCGTCATCTCTGAAAGGAAATCGGCGAACGATTAACAGAACGGAAAGATAGCGGACACGCAACATCTCGCGCGGAATTGCGCTCCCTTTATTCGTGAAGCGCTCGGACACATTAGATTTCTCTCGAGAGGAATAAGAATGGGAATGAGAAAGGGTACCAGTTTGCTTTTTCGTGCCTTATGCTCAAAATGTATGTTATATTAACGCAGATTATTGAGCTACCACGCCTTCATTTGGTGTCAGAGTTAGATCCGGAGCATTGTTTCTCCGTCGAGCTTTAGGAGAGATTCCTCATCGTATCTACCGCGCAATATATCATTCGTTTATCGCTATCGGGATGCCATTCGATACAACGAGCATAAAATAGAATACGTGGGATTAATCGTATTTCATTCCGCCGCGGGTTATTGTTAAGCAGGATGTACTGGTTCCTCTGTTGGCGATATTACATATACGTTTGATTAAACGGCCACTTATGTTCCTACGATAATTAAGTGGGTACCGTTGTTGAACGTTCGGAATCTCAGATCGAAGATATTGTTCCGCCGTAATTACGATGGCGCGTTACATATTCATCGATGCGATGCCGTAACGCGTACTCATTGAAATTTTGCCCACGATCAAGGGTGTGCAAAAGAATCATCGCAACGCGATGCGATTAAGCTGGCTGGACGGTATCCGAAGATGCAAAAAAATTCTAATCGAGATTCATCGCGTTGGAATTTTTGACTGGTCCATTAAATCGCGTACCTTTCCAAGAATCTATCAACTCATTGGTCCAGCCCGACGGCCATTATCGCGAGAGCATTATCCTGAATTATGCGCTTCGCAGACGAGCTTGGGATGCAGCTTGTTGGAGGAAGGGTGCGCGTAATTGATGGGCTTTAATGGGCTGAAGATTATAACGTGCCGTGTTTTAATTACCGTGATCGTGGCATGTCTTCCTGTTATTATTGCGGCCTGATGTGAACTGGCGCGATTCAGCGCGCCCTAAACTTTGTGATTACTCGCGACGATCTTCCTGCCAATAAATGTGACGGCGACACCATTCCACTCGATCTTCGATTAACGATTATTCTCCGCGGTAATAATTTACCACGCACATCAGCTCTCAATCTCGCATGGACTTCTTACGCCATGGTTAACGTACTTCTAATCGACGTAATTGCTTCGCTGAGAAGAAAGTACGAGATTAATAATTCATATTATTAAACGCGTTTTATGATGGCATGTTTTATTTATACGTTGTATATTAATCAAATTATTTTTTTATTTTAATTCTAGTTTTAGTTCTAATTTTCTCATCGTGATAACGCACGTTTGTTTTATAAAAGTCATCTAATAGAATTCTAATTGATAATACATGCGAAATGAAAATGGAGTTCAATAGACTCCGATAATATTTTAAATGCTACGTAACTATCTTCGCGAGAACAATATTTAGCAGAGGAGCACGTGTAACGAAAATGCGGCGCAAGAATGGGCGCTACGTGCCGGACAAAACAGCCACTTATGGATTATCCGTGAAGAAGTCGTTGCATTCCCGAGGCCTTCCTCGTGTTTACACGAGCGTGGCATTTCTCGCTGGAAACTTGCTGCTTGCTCCGTGGGTTTGCTCTCAAAGGGCCCGTTCGTGAGTAAATGGCGCGACGAACAGAGGAAAAGACCATCAACATGAAAAAGGAAGCAGCATCGTCATAAATTCATTCGTCAATAGTTGAGATGAAGAAGATAGGACACTAGCCTTTAATAAATTTAATATCATCTTTAATACAGATAATGCTCCAAAAAATGAAAAATTACCTCAATTAAAAAGTCAATTAAATACACCAGGCAAAGCATGGCAAAACGAAAACCTAGAGCTCTGAAACGGACGAGGGTTTAAATACCGCGGAAAGGGAAAACGAAATAAGAGGTAAAACGGAAGTTGCTTAGCTTCGCATGAATTTTTTCAGAACGAAGGGGAAAACGAAGAACGAACCGTGTAAGTACGTCGGTTTCGTATCAACTAAGAAGCTCGGAAGCATGACGGACGAACGAGGAAGATGAGATTACACCTTCATTAGTTTTTTTTTTCTTTCTCCGATATATGTCGGAGATATACGCACGCATATAGAGCCTGGACGAACGTAAGGAATCGCAAGTAACTTGCAGCCGAGTTATGCGCGCGGTATTAATATCTAGTTAATTGCATAGTGGCGAGAGGCGTATCTTATGCTGGCGAGTAAATATAAAACTATGCAATATTCTGAGATATTTGAAAGAGAGCATGTTTAAAACTCGTCTGTGAACGTCGCGGTTCGATTGCATATATTTAACTACTTTACCTATTACAAGATCAGAAACTTTATTACGGAATTTACGATCAAGTGAAATGTCTCGATCTTGCACTAATCTTACGTTTTGCGATGAAATTTATTAAAACAAGATGGTCACGACTAATTCTGATAAAAAGGAGCTAATTAGTATAAATTAATTTATTAGTGCACATGCCTTGAAAAGTGTAATCGTAGGATCTTTCTAATCGGTACAAATGTATATACGCTTGTTAGCTGCGCGTTTGGCGGGAATAAAGAGAGGAAGCAAAAAAAAAAAGAACTGAGAAAGATGCGTATCTCGTGAGGTTGTGGGCGAGGAAGATGCGTCTTTCTATGAGGTATTACGATATCGATGAAGGGGCGTATCTTGCGATAATGCGCGTTATTACGTGCTGCCGAGCGAACCAGCGATCGATGGAACGACCGATCGATCGATCGATCGAGGGGACGTTTCAATCGCGACCAGCGGATGATAGGCGTTACCTATGCTGTGTACCACGATGTGTCCTCTCGAGTTTCTCATAGCACAGTTCAACGGTCGGCATCATCGAAAAATGTAAACGATAAACGAATTTATTACGTAAAAATCGATTAGCCTATATCAAAAAGTTATTTTTATCTGGATATCCGGTACGGGACTGCAAAGAGTATTTAACTTTTTTTACGAGATTTCCAGCATACCGCCGTGGCTTTCTCGTCTCGATTATTTCGAAGAGTAACTTAGCTCAAGTGTCTGTGAGCACTTTTCTCATCTCATATTACACGGCTCGATTCAAACAGATTAACAGACGGCCGTAATGCGGTAAATGAATTCGACGAGCAATGACTCGTGAAGATTTGTGACAAACCGAAAAGATTCGTAGCGAGGAGGGAGTTGAACGCCTCCCCGTATTCGCGGAAACCGGCGGATAAAAAACGAAACCGTGCGTTCTGCCGACGCTCGTGTGAAATTCTCGGAGATTAGCAGCAGGTAAAATGCGAACCGCCGCAAACGCGAACGGGCCTAATATGGGCGAGGGTTGCACCGTCGGGGACCACGGGGGAACACGAGGAGTCCGGGTGGTTTATCCTGCGCGGCGCGTAATTCTAGCTCAGGTAGGTTTATAAATAGAGGCCGTGTACGTGTTGCTGACCTGTTGCTCGAGAGCACCCTCGTGTGAACGTCGGGGCCCTGAGTAATCGAACCCCGTTGTTCCGAGAGTACCTTCTCTTCTCGCCGCCTCACGTACCGTCGTTCGTGCCCAAAAGCACTCGCGCCAAGCCGAGCTGAGCCGAGCCGAGCTGCGCGCGTCTGGGAGAGGTCATTAGGCGTAATGAATACCCGATAGTCCCTTAACTCGCAATATAATCGCCTCGGAGAAACTCCAAACACGATCACGGGCATTCGGTGTTCCGCGCGCTCCGAACAGCCTCACGCCGAGCATTCCTGCGATAATGACCGCTCCGCGCAAACCTCGCTGTGAATTTCAACGATGACCACCGTGTAATCGCCAAAGAACATGCGACCTCGCAGCTTACGTGGATACGCGTGCGACGCATCTTATAACGCACACAAGTGAAATTCATACGGGCCAGGGCAACGTGGCTCGCCAGAATTCTCGTGTCGCGATCTCTCACATCTCGAGGACTTCTCCAAACAACAACAATCAGTTTCAAGCTCGAGAGATTGATGATCGGGTAACAAGGTCCTCGCCGTCAACCTGTCCTGTCGCTGGCTGCACACTGGCCGAGAATGTTCAGTTTACCTGGCACGCGGAAGTCACCTCTTTGGGGACCGCGAGGGTTTCCTCGCCAAACTCGGCGTGCGGTGAAAACGAGAAACAAAGAAAGAGAAAGAGAGAGAAAGCGAAAATGGGGAAGAATACGACATAGGCATTTTCCTGCTAATTGTGGTAATTAATTATGAGAGTTCTTCCGGGACAAACCGAGCAGAAGTTGGAGAATATCTCTAATGGTGGAAGGATCATGAAATTTCATCGTTCGTTCTGCAATCTGCACGGCGTCACTCGTAATTGACGCGTTTGACACGCTACGGACTCGCTTCTTTGATCTCATGATCCATTCGAGCCTGTTTGCGGCCGTAAACTAAAAACGTGCGCTACGTTCGTGTGCTCCCTTCGCTCGTTTGTCGAGATTCGCCGTATCAGATACGTGAATTCGTCCTGCGCGATCCTTACTCCAACTTCCTCCGCGCCGGCATTCAAAGCGCCTTCCTATTAACGGAACTAAAATTACGACTGTTGCACCATGTCCCGCTAAAGACCAGAGATCATCGTACAGTACCGGTAACAAAGTAGAGATCGTGTCTCTCACAATATTCTTTGTACGCGCGGCTATGTAATTTTATACTCGTTCAAAGATTCCTCGTTTTCTTGGCATGTTGATTTTATCGATAGCTGTCTGACTGTCGCATTAATCAAACTTTGTCATCCAGAGGATCGCTTGTTCTTTCCCTATGTATTTCTCGTGCAAATAAAAAGATGATCAAATTTTTTGGTCAACCTAATATCAGTACTAAATTTTGTAAAAATTTTGTGGGATATATAGATTCTTTACATTAATTTGAGAATCTCAAATTACGTAAGCACAGCGATACATACTTGTTCCTGTAGCTCTCTCAAGGACACGACGGAGACATTATTGATGCACGCTAGACCGACATACTGTTATATGCCAATGAAGCGCTCGGGATAGACCAATACTCGCGCTGTCAATTATCGGGTTTTTAGTCGTCGAAACTCGCGTAGTCCTCAAAGAAGATGAAGCAGCACGTCGGCGGCTCGAGCATCGGATATCCCTTTTACGAGAGGCGGACAGGTCCGTTATTCATTCCCCGACTCATACGATACCAACACGTACGAAGTACCACCTTGCCGGAAGTACGCGCTTTCAGTCGCCGTGCATTTGTTGTCATAAATTGTTAACCACGTCATTACTCGCGCGGACGTCGTAAATAAAACAATGTTGCTGTTGTACGAATCAATTTCGGAATTTTCAACGGGCGTATCGAGGCACGGCGGTAAGGAAGACCCGCGGGATTAAATAGCTCCTTTGCGAGAAATGTGCACTTCGTTACGTCCCTATAAATTGATATGTTCGCGTTGCGCAGTCGCGTAATCAATTCCCGCTTCCGAACGTTCGCTCGTTCGCTCGCACGCATGTACGCACGCACGCACGCTCGCACGCACGCACGCTTGCACGCACGCACGCACGCACGCACACAGGCGGTTATCGAACTGCGAATTTGCATAATATGCAATGCGAGACGCGTGATCAAATTAGCTGCACGTGCCGATGACGACAAGCGTCAAAATATCACGCTCAATCGCTCTGTATGCAGATTTGAGCCGATTCTATGCGGCGGCGGTGATGCATCTCCTCGCTGAAAGTCGGTCGATCCGACTAGCTCCAATCTGATTAGCGAACGCGAACGGCGAGTAAAACCGGGACACGGTATCCACGACGCGAACTTCGCCCACGGTCTCCTTTGCCGGTCGGTTGTATATAAGGAGTTTGTTCCCAGGTGAAGGTAATCATATTCCGCGTTCCACGGTAATGGTGAACGAACGCAGCCTCTGGGCTGTAACGGAACCTCTGCCACCAGCCTGCACCCCGGCCTCTGTGTCGGACCCGTGGGTGCACCTTAGCTTAGCTGCATCTCTGTACCCTCTCTAAGCCAAACTCCTATGTTGCCGCAATTATCGCACGACCGGCTGTTATCTCGGCAAGCAACGTCTCCCTCCCCCACGGTCGTTATCGTTACCATCTTGTTTCTAAGCGCGGACAAGGCGGGCTAGCCTCTGAACCTGACCTGACCTCGTGACCAGCCGCGATCGGGCTGGCACCGGCCGGTAACGTACAACGCGAACGCTAATAACAATTAATTTGCTGCTATCCACAATTCAATGAATACTCCGCCATCGGCGGCTGAAAACCGCACGTGAAAAGGGATCCCGTTGCGGTTGCAGGAGCTCGATAGCGATCGTTGCTGTTATTACTCGGCGTGATGGTTACCTCAGCGTGAACGAGTCGGAGAGTAATACGCTCGCGCGTTAATCACTCGCGGGATAATCACGACGCATTAATTAGTGCATTAATTAGAGCGGAGGTATTCGCCTTACTTCGCGTTTAACGCATTGCTCGTTCTCGTTGTTGTCGAGAGTGGTATTACTCGCCGCTCTGAGCTTTGTAATTTATCGTGAGCATGAAAGTAAAATCGGGCATGCCTCTTTTCGCTTCGACATTGTCGGCAATACCATTTCTTCTCTGTGCCGTTTTTGAAGTTTCTCGCAAATTGTTCTCGACAGTACTGTAGCGCCGATACAGAGTGCCGAGAAACCAGAGGGGGCTGATAACTATTACAACCGGAACATTTAAATTATCTGTAACTGTGCTGACCATTTATGCTCGCTAAATTAGAGATGCGCACGAGACGAAACGAAACGAGATTCGAAACGATCTCGATCTCGACGATATCTTGACGAGATTGGCGAATACCATATACCATATATACATAAAAAAAAGACAAGAAAAAACAAACCTGCTCCTAGCTTTATTAGGGCCCAGACACAATAAAAGGAATAAGGAACAAGAAATTAAACATAGGGAATTGGGATGTGAAAGAAGGAAGAAGGAAGATTCTTCGTTCTTCCTTCTTCTACATCCGAATTCCCTTATGTTTAATTTCTTATTCCTTATTTCATTGTGTCTGGGCCCTTATGCATATAATATATTTACTTTCACTATATAGTATTATTTCTTATCTCATGGATTTGCAGAATGCTGACGTTTAGACATAGTTGCAGAGTGTTTCTAGATTAATTTTTTCTTTCACCTCTAATATTAACAAAATTGTCATTAAAAAACAAAATAAATCGGAAAGTACAAACAGTAAAAAAATTAAAATATAAAGTACTGAAAAGTTATAGTAAAATTGAGTTATTATGATAATATCATCCGCGAAGATCGTCTATTTATTCTGTTGCCATCGTCTAAATTTTCTTTAAACATTCGCGCATCGCGATCGAACCGGGCATTAGCAATCGGGAGAAGAGAGGTGCCGACAGAGGGTGCTTTCCAGCTACAGAACACTGTGTTACACAATGTCGCCTGATGATTGGTTCTTGCTGTTAATTCCTTGCCGGATCCAATTGTATGAACTAATCATTGCTTTCCAACTACGACACAAGTCGACACAGTCGAACACACAGCTAATTTAGAGCTAATTAAATGGAGACGCTTGGGAGCTGCGCAAAACCAAACGAAAATTGGTCTCAAAAACAAGCACACCTTGTGTATTTCCACTATGAGACTACGTAGGGTAAAAATAAAACATTTATAATGCCTCTACAGATAATCATCGTGATTTATGTATGTGGCTATGTATGTGGCGTCGTTTGTCAGCGCAGCAGTCACGGCGCCATATGTGTCGTCGATCGGTAAAATAATAAAATATTTTGTCGAAATCTCGACGAGAATTTTAAATAATCTCGTTAATTGATCTCGTCAAGATCTTGATATGCTGAATCTCGATATCAATCTCGAATGTTACAAGTAATCTCGATCTTGAATCTCGTCCCGATTTTGAGACGAGATCGAGACGAGATCGAGATTTATCTCGTCTCGTGCGCATCTCTACGCTAAATATATAAGTTTATTTCAGAAGAGAGACAATCAAAAGGCATATTAACCATATATTACATATTTCTTGAAACATGATTACTCAGCCATTTGATGTTGAGTTTTATAAAAATTATATCCTTTTCAATGGACGATTCTTGTAGGAATTCTCTCCAAATAAAATCGATATACAAATACGAGTACCAATAGCATTTGAGAAAAATATGATGTTACGGAGAACAATTGTGATCTTTTTGGATTTATTGTGCACGATATCAAATATTAGATACCAAATATAGAGAACAGAGAAAAACATCTCTCTATATTTTGAATAATTTCACGTGTAACTACAGTAAATTGTAATCAACAACTCGGAGAGGAGCAGATCCCGTTACGAGCAGGCACTCGAGCCACGAGTTACAAGAGGATCCGGAGAGTCAGTGGTTTCCAGCGCGTGCATACGCAGCACGTACGATCAGTGGTCGCCAGCGCGTGCTGTAACCGGAAGATGTCATCGCCGGCAATTACGACCGGATCGAACGCAAATTTATCGGCGACAAACATGCCGCGTGCAGGCCGGACGCGACGCCGCCGCCTGCAACGATGCACTTGGATGCGCGTCGCGCTTTATAAACGCGTGCACCCGAAGACACGGTGCCTTCCGTCGCGGCGCGGCCGTACCGAGAGCGCAAGTGGAATTAGTCGCGGTTCGATGGACGCGCCTACTGCCGCTCGTTCCTGGACGAGCAAGATGGAAAGTAATGCACCTTGCGACGAATCAGGGTGAATCGACGAGAATGCCGATCGTGCCGATCGAGGGAACGAGAGGAAGAGGGAGACGAAGACGGCCGGTGCCGGAATGGAGCCGGGCTGATATTCCCATTCACAACGCATCACCACACGGGTGTGTCGTTTCTGGGTTGCGAACGCGGCCCGCACGCACCCACCGAACGTGAGATACGGGAGAAATGCGGTCTTATCGGGAGCCACTTCTCGGAAGAACAGACGAATGGGCATGAAAATTAAAAAAGATTAATGGCTCGCCCTCTGAGTATATTAATAAAACTCTTTTTAATATTTCCAGAGATTTTATTTATTAAAATCCTACCTGCGAAAGATCAGAGTTTGACATTTAAGTTACATCTTGGAGGTAGAATTGGATATCCTTAAATCTATATGTATGCATATTGCAAGTGAAATGAAATAAGAATCTAGACCATGCAAAATTAGAAGCTATAAACGTTTCGCAGATTACCGCGAATAAAAGAAGCTGCAACGACAGCTCCGAGTATTTCACTTGTAAAGTTCGTTCTTCGTGGAAATTCGCATTTCCACAATACTCACGCGATCCGACCCTGGCCAGCACTCGGGCTGAAGCTGTAGAGGTGCGTGCGCGTATTAGCGGTATGCGCTCGTACCCATTCACCGAATTCCCCTGTTCAATGGGCTGTACCGTGAATACGCAATGACGTAAGGGTCCCCGTTGCTTTGCCAGATAGTCTCAACGCATTGCGGGCTCCGCAATGTGCGTGTCGCGGCACGGCTCATAGCGCAGAAATATCTCGCGAACTTATCCATTGGTGTGAGATTCATTACGATCGATCGGGATGTAATTTACTGCGCGGCTAGCATGAAACGGACGTTAACGAGCGAGCGCGAGTTTAGGTGTCGCGACTCTCGCATTGCTTCGTCTTCTATTTCTTCTTCTTCTCTTCTCTTCCTCCTTCTCTGGACTACAATGAGCTGCCGGTGGATGTTGCCGGGAGAAGAGTGGCAGAGGAGGAAATATACGTAGGGGAAAAGATGAAGTCGACAGGTAGAAGAGAAACTACCTACGCGCTCTCGCGCACGCTTCTCTCTTTTATCTCGGTACCGCTTTGTATTAGGCCGCTGTCGCACGGTTGGTATGCGCCGCCGGCTTCGCCAAAGTCCTCCTTTTCTTCCTGCCCGAAGAGATTCTTCTTATTTTTCCTCCTCCTCATCCTCCTCCTCCTGCGCCTCCTCCTCTTCCTCCTCCTTTATCGCGTTTACCAGCTAAGTCAGCGCTCCTAAGTAATTTCTTTCGGTCAAGAACCCGCAGATACGATCATCGCCTCCTCCTTTTCCTCCCTCCACATCGGAACGGTGGAATGCAAATGTGCTGACATTCAATTTTATAGCGTCCACTTGAAAATGGAACTTTTATTATACGAAGTTTTTTCGCTCACGCTTTTTCGCGCGCCTTTTTCCTTATCGGGCGAGCGAGGTCTGCACCATCCCGCTGGCCAGCGGTACGAACGAAGGAGGTTGAGCACACAGCGGGCTCGTGCAAACACGCGTGCTCATTCCCACGCACCCACGCCTCTCATAGCCGGCTCACGCTTCAGGTAGACAGACGAATCGCATTTAGCCTCCCGCCGCGACGCGAATGCGTCAAATGTTTTCTCGCGTCGCGAATTTCGCGTCTTGACACCGTGATACATTGTATACCTTAAGGCTAATTCTACCAACACCGATTAACTCTTTTCACAGCGTTTAACCGATTAACTCTGTTCTTTTTTTCGTGACTGACTGTTTTCCTGATACTGACCACGACATAGACATAATGATAGATAATTATTAATGCATTGTTATATGCTTTATGTGGCTTTATATTATATGCTCATTTACATAATTAATACTTAGTTAATTATGTAAATTATATTTAGTCGAGTATAAGATCGAGTGTGCGGCATACAAGCTGGCGAGAAGCGATCGGTCAAAGTGCAGAGGTGCGTCTGGTTCCAGACGCGACCACTGTGTTCCGTCCAGCTGTCATCCTGTCAGATCAGGGCGAGAGTTACATGGTAGAATGCCACGTGACGAGATAGATATGGCTTTAAGCCGCCTCACGATGGAATAGATAAGCGTACAATGGCTCGTTATACTTTCGCGCGTATGCAGATAACGCGAAAAAGTTCTCAAAGTCGTCTGAGTAGATTTGAATCCAAGCCGAGCGATTGCATTTGTGATGTAATACAAAATGATCGGTATAAGGCGCCACCCATGTTTACGTTAGAGCATTTTAACATTATTCATTGGCAATTGATGACTATATGAATAATCGATGATGTAAACAAACTTTAATTATATTTAAATGAATACAGAGAGAATACTCTGTATTATAAGTAGCAAATAACTTCAAATAAATTTCGTAAAGATTTTGACTTAGCTCTTACCGCGATCACTCTATATCTATGGTCACACAAGGGACCAAAGCTTAGTCTATGTTCGCACGGATAATATAAGCTAACGAAAGCATCATTTACGTGTTGCAGGGTACGGAAGAAGAGTGCCGACATGTCGGCGTTGAACGCCGCGCTTTGTAGACGCGGGATAATCCTCTGGTTGGCCGCCGTCCTACTGCTGGCGTCACGATCCACGCATTCTGGTGAGTTTTTGCAGAAATACCTCAGTGTACTTCTAGCTCCCTTTCTTTCGTTTGGCTTCAACGCCTTGGACACGCTTGAGCCGCCGTACAAAACGTGAGTCATTTATTTGATAGAGAGACCGTGAACGCGCGGACTCCTACGAGGAAATAAGAGGTAGACGGGCAAGAAATACTTTTACTCGCCCGAGAAGACGCGATCGGATTATTTCTGCCTGTGGCTTGCTCGAAGTCAAATTGTATTCCACCGGATCGTTCATAAATGCCGTCCATAAATGTAGCAAAATATGCTGGAGTGGTAAAAAAAGTTTTTGTTTCCATGTTGATGTTGTGTTTACTCTTTTTATACTTTGCGGAATATCGACAAGAAGTTGAATATTGCGGTAATAGAGACCAAAGAGAGAGAGAGAGAGAGAGTAAAAGTAATCCCGGATGAAGATGAGAAAACTCTTTCGTAACTCGAGTATGTTTTATTGCATTTACGATGGAAACTGGTTTTTTGAGAGTCAAAAGAAGAGTGATTCTATTAAAGTACGCATCTCGTGATAGATAGAGACGAGCTGCGTCATTTTTTGAGATTAGAATAGAGGTGCGATAGAAAGGCTTGAATCGGGGCGTGAATGTGCGTACGCCGTGTATTGAAATTAATTTCTGAAAATCAGAGTCGAGAGATGAGACGATCACTTCCGCGATCGTCTTTCTTGTATCGTCTGGTGTGACTAACGCAGAGTCGGCCAGCCAATGTTTGAATGAGCGAGCCACGTTCTGTCAGGCCGTCGAACCTATCCGCGTGTCTCCCTTCCTCTCTGGCAACGGGGAGAGCATTACCTCATAATGCTCACCTCTGGCATCGGTCGTGTCGAGGCCCAAGGTGCTTTCCCATGGACCTGGCACACCATATTCGTTCTTCGACCACTCGGGTCGCCTTCGGGCGGTCGGTCGCCTCCTTCCTATCGTGAACTTCGTTCCGCGAAGTATCCCGCGAGCTTTTTCCCTTTACGTCGAGCTGGTTTAAAACGGTGCCCGAACCTATCGAGTCTTGGTCAAGTCCGATATCAGAAGAAGATGATCCGGTTAAGACGGGGCCTCCAATTGTCATCGCTCGTGTCATGAATTATTTCCGGAAGAAGAAAAACTACGATACATTTACGCCGCAGTAATCGACCGCAAATTCGTAAAATACGTTTCGGTATCGATAGAAAAAGGATTCGTCATTCCCGTAATTCGTTATTCGAGAAAGTAATTTCGTATCTTGTGGTCGAGAGGCTACAAAGAAAACGAACCTATTTCGCACAGGCGCTCGATCGATCGATCCGGCCGATAGAGCAGCATTCTCGGAAAAGCATGATACTATGAATACGACGACGTGCAAAAACGTTGCATCGTCAATGAAGGCTTATTGAAGATGCGTCAGTTTTGCCTCTCCCCTTCATCAATCGGCCGTCGGTGCTTCAGCGAGGAGCAGGTGTGGTTAAACGGACGGGATCGATTGAATTCCGCGACTCACCCGGCGTGTCTTCCCCCGCTTTTCTTTTTTTCCCCCCCGGGAATCGCTAGGCGATTCTGTGACTCTCTATCGCATGCACGCTCGTACCCTTTTTGCTCCTCGAGCTTTTCTCGAGCAGGCAGCAAGGACGATCGAGATCGACGCGTTCGATCACCGGCGATCCATCAGACGGCGGACAAGTTTTACTGGATTATGTATCTTCCCTTAAGATGCAGCGAGCATTTGCGAGATGCTTGCATTCAAAGGAAATCAGCAATATCGCCGACTTCGAGAAGCAACAGGTTTTCATTGTAAAAAAGTGTTTACCCGTCGTGTTGTATTACCACATGCGTAGCAACAACTTTCTTCTCCGCTGTTTCGAGATTATCAGAATTACTTGATTGCATTACGACGAAAAATTACGAACGACATTCGTCCTTTGCGATTTCTTGCGCACGTATCAAATTGTTTGCACGATCATAATATCGTTATTATGCGCGATCGGAAATATGGTAGTTAGCAAAGTATCGCTTTGAAGCACTTCAGTGATATATGAATAATCATTATTACCGGAATTCCCAAGCAATCGTTTATTCTATTTGGCCGGAATTTGTGGAATGTTCGATCGGTATGAGTATGGCTCTTAGTGTTCCGTTAATTCCTACGTCTCTCTCTCTCTTTTTCTCATTCGAAGTCCATATAAATTGTTTCTTACGTTAGCATTGAAAAAAACAGAAAAGAAAGAAAAAACAAGAAACACGACATGATAAGATTTATTTCCTCAGTGAGCGGAGGAGTCAATTTTGGAGTTCCATCAAGTGATCTAAGTCTGAAGTCAGATGAAAAAAAATCATGTCTCGGCGTACAGTTGTCCATCGCGTAGCGGTTCCTCCACGGCTGCATCCATGTGATGCCGTGTGAATTCTGGTCAAACCTGTAAGCCCTGAGAAGCAATCAGTCGACGTGCCCACATCGGGATGTCACTGACCGCGTACCTCACCGTTCGCCACTTACGATCCACGTACGTCGTCCACCGGAGTCGCATCTGACCCCTAAGGCGTTCCATATTTATGCTTAATGCTTGGCAAAGTGTCGTTATCGTCGAGCATCATCAAACTCTCTCGCGACGCGCTCGTCGCGTCGCAACGGAGGAGAATCCGGATGGCATCGCGTGCGGCGCGAAGCGCATAAAAATTCGCCGAGATATATGCGACATGGGACCGTATACACAGTTACACACACATTAAATCTACTCGAGTGTCTTACGCGAGACGTACAAGTCAATCCATAAATCTGCGCGAAAGACTTCTTGCATGTCTGAAACTGAGCACTCGGGAGCCTCTGAATTACGCGCGAATTAGATCAGATCGTCCGAGATGCGTGAATCTATCGTAATATCTTATAGGAGTAAAACAATGGGGGTTTTAAGGTGATCTAACGCGTTTTTGATAGCGAGCGCGAATAAATTCCGTGTCGTTAATTCAGACGAGGAAGAGCTCTCGCGAGGTAAGAAGGTATAGAAAGGACCCGTTGTAACCGGTACGTCGTAAGAGGACTCCACTCCCTCGTCCTCGCGCGCGTACTCTTCAGTGCTGTTCTCTCTTTCTCTCTCATCTGTGTACCTTCTTGACTACTTACCGAGATGGTGAGGTCAGCGGCGGTCATCCGACGAAGGGTATAACGGAACGCGTGGGTGCAACGTCAGCGTGACACGGATTAAATCGGTCACGTTAGTCCATTTTGGAAAATGGGTGCTCCGCTTTCGCGAGGCGTGATTTAAGGGCGAAAGAATCGAGGGATCCACGCCATCCTCGCGTTCAACGTCCGCTAGATCCAATCGCACATACGAAACGTTCTCGCGCAACGAAGTGAATCGCGGTTCAAAGATCTCGGGCCCCTTATCGGAAACAAGCGTTTCTTTCCCGAGTCGGGAATTATTCTCATTACCGGACCTAACGGCGCGCGGACTCGCATTATAATGTAGGAAGTGGCAATGAACTCGATCCCGTGTGATTGGGAGGATATAATTTATGATTGTCCTCGAAAGAGGTTCCACGCTAGAAACAGTATGGCGCGTATTACGCCAGAACCGGTCGGCCAGGTTTCCACGACGCTACCTTCCCGATATCCGTGACATTGACATTAACGTTCGCGCCGATACAAACAAATGGCATCATTTTTCCACTCCTCCCCTGTAGTCTGAATTTATTTCGATAAAATTATATGGCGAGTGAGCTGCGTAACGTTCGAGTAGCTGTCGGTCTTTCGCACGGAATGGACTTCGCCGAGGAAAGTTTCCGTCATCGGATATGACGAGTCTTTCATCTCGCGCACGCATACGCACACGCATACAAAGGGACGAAATTATTCCATCATCTTTTTCACCAGTGTGCGAAGAGGCTATCTTGGTGAGCGCGCGACGCGCTGAGGAAACCGCGACCTTGGAGAATGCGTAATGCAGAATTTCGTGCACGCAATACGCCAGGGGCTGGCTGGCTGCGGTGCCAGGTGTTCATCGGAGCGTGCGCGGTTGATGGTAATGAACTTTCGCGAGGCAAGGCCGCCGGGAATGATTTCATAACGCGAGCGCAACAGCCCCGTGTTCTCCTGTTCTTTGCAGTGTGTAACAGCATCGTTTCGTGCGCGCGTACGCGCTCAGACGCGGAGAAAGGGACGGGTCAGGTCGTGGCACGTTGCGGGAGGAATCGAGAGGGTCGCCCTCGAAGCGCGAGCGAGACAATTGCGGGAGGGGAAACGACACACGGAGAGGAAACAGGAGGACTCGGCGGTACGTTGACTTACATAACGACTCCCCGCGATTCCTCGGAGATACACGTATATGTGTGCATGCGCGCACGTCTGTATAAGCGCGATTCTCTGTCCTCGATTACGAGCGAGGCGGCCGAAGAACGTATAAATCTCGCGCGCGGAAATTATATTCGAGGGAAGATGCGTTTATTGTTGATACCGATAAACTCCCACGTTGCCCTTTTTCTATGCGACCAAGATTGATTTAGAGTTCGCGTTCCGCGTACACCTCGAGAGAGGTCTGCCTTAGAACGAGCCTATCTTAGCCGATGCACTTCCGCGCGGCTTTGTACGACGTGTTTTATTTGGAATTGCATTTTTGCATCCGGAGAGAACGGAACATTATCTCGCCGCCTGAGATTTATTGGACGACTCTCACTGCGCTTCTTCCGAGAGATAATTTGCGATCCGCGCCTTTCGATTTCGAAAGGATAAGAAACAAGTGTCAAAAACTGAACGGATCGACGGTCGAGATCATTGTGCTTCATCACGATGCAATTCTCCGTTACCACAGTCGAAATGAGTCGCGACTTTTTGTCAGCATCTCCCGGTCGTACGCGCTCAATGATCGTCCCGTTAGTCCGTCGACGGTAATTTATCGTTTACCGGTGAAGAAGTGAAGAAAATGCTTGCTCGCGCGACAAAAAGTTGTCTTTCGGTTTTTGGTGCGTATCGTCCATCGTCGTAAAACTCGATGGACCGTTCAAAAGATGCGACAAGTCTCCGCTGATTCCAGAAAAGAGCCGAATCGATGGTGATTGCAACGAACATCTTTTTTTTGCTTTCCAATTTTCTGTCATGGTATTTCCCACTATCCGACAAGTACTTTTATTCAGTAACAGTCCAATCGTCTCATTATGCGTTTAATTACCGCGAGTGCATACCGCTGTTCGTATACGTTGAATGATCATATTGTGTCGTTGTAGTTAAGCGCTCGCATAATGAAGATCACGTACGGAGATTACAATCGTGTACACGAAGCCTCGACACCTTGACCGTGGTCTCCGCGAAGGGAGGTGCGACGTAATAATTTAGTCTGACCATTGTGCGAGACAAGAATCGTCTCGGTAGGCCACGCGTACGTGATGGGTTCGTATAACGTGGAGGCACGCGGCTCGCTCGTGGGACTGACGAGACACGACCAAGTCTCCATTCAACCATCGTTGTGTTTCCCAGTACAGTTCAGTTCACTGGAAAGCACCTGCATCGCGGAATGCTAATTCTCGAATATTGCGAGACTCGCTTCCATGTAAAGGTATACTGACGGATAGCGAGTTCTTGGAGAAGATGCATGTGTCGAATATTTCAGTTAAAGTTTATGTCAATATCTAATATCTTGTAAATGCAATAACAAATTTTAATAAAATGTGTAATCTTTTTACACGTTCGAGTCAGTTATCTTTTACAAAGATCTAAACGATACCTTTTCATCCGTACTCTATATACATTGCACGGATGTCATTTGGAATCTTTCGTGTAATAAAAAGCTAAACACTACTTCGAAGGTGAGAAAGCAAGAACGAGGGTGGGTCGGAGTGATGTATAGAGAAGGCTCATTGTGTGATTTCTAATTCATCTCGGTGGTTGTACCTCGAGAGAGTATCCTGTCACGTTTCAGGAACAATCAAACTCGAGTCCTGCACGCGACACTCCAATTTCGAAAAAGAAATTGCGAAAGCGCGTAGTCGCGTAAGAAAAGAATGGGCTTGCAAAGGGAGATACGCGATTGTTGTACGTGAATGTCCGTGTGGATTGCGCGCGAGAGGAAGAGCCAAATGGAATTCACTACTCCGTGCGCGCTCACCATGCAACTCGTACGACTGGGGCGAGGGTGTTAACGAGAATTCGCCCACGTGTGTTCGCGCCATATGACGCTTCCACTCGTTCCGTTGTTAAGCCCCGGTACACCCTCGAGAGACGACGAATGCGTCCCGCCGGTAATTACTATGATAAACTGCACGCGGGAGACGCATTGATGTCCACCCCTGCAAATTTCGCCGAGCTTATTCGGCAATCCCGTTTTATGCTTTTCATTAACTTCAATTTCACGTACACGCCAGTATCTGTCGCGCTCAATCGTGCAGCATTAACAATCGTGTTTCTTTGATTGCAGCGCCGGTATACGACCAGGATACCACACAGATCGCAGAGTACGATGGAGGTATGTATATCACGCCTGTTTTTATTGCATCTAATCAATCGTCACGTGCGCCAGTAACGTGACATTAATGGCATTGTGATTCAAGAAGCCGCATGCATCATACTTTCAATAAATACAATTCGTACAATTCAATAAATCAAAGAATTAAAAAAAAATTATTACTAATGATTTCTATGCAACATATTATAAAATAAAAAGTTTTTCTAAATTCTTCTGAATTGAATTTACAATAATGTCGCTAAAATAACAATCGCATACAATTGTGTAATTACGATATTTTAGAGATTCAACATATTTATTAATGTTAAATTATTTCTCTAGCCGCTGGATGTTACTTCAATTATCAGCGGTATCAAGAAGGCGATAGGATCATGACGAGTGAACCATGTCTAAACTGCACGTGCCACAATCGAATGCTGATGTGTTACTTGAAGGTCTGTCCCTTCACAAAAGCGATTGGTCAGGATTGTACGGTGGAGAAACGTCCGGATCAATGTTGCCCCGTGATCACCTGTCCGGAAGTACCGGTTCAGCTGCTGACGTCGACGACGAGCGCACCGGCGACCTCGGATTCCACGGAGGTCGGTTTCCACGACAATTATGGCTGCCATGTCGACAAGAGATTTTACGCAGACGGCGCTATGCTGCCGCTGGATCATCACAATCCTTGTGAGCTTTGCTACTGCATCAGAAATAGAACCACTTGCGTCATGCAAGAGTGTACTTTACGAGTGGCTGGATGTAAACCGGTCTATCAACCGGGTGTATGTTGTCCGATCAAGTACAATTGTGGTAAGTAATTGCGTTGTCCTGTGATATCTTGGTGTTATTTTGCGTTGGAAAGTGCCCACAATTATTGATTCTTTGCGCAGAATACGATGAGGAACCTAGCACCACGGTTGGTCCAACTCCTGGTCTCATTATGACCACAACGCTACCTCCTGGCGTGTTACCTCAATGTTATTACGAGGGTAAAGTCTACGAAGATGGCGATCTAATTTACTCCACTCAACCTTGCCAGCATTGCTATTGCTTCCGAGGCGAAATCGCTTGCGCAGTACAAAATTGCGGAACGCCGATGCAAGAGCATGGAAAGAATTGCACGGCCTTACCACCACCGGAAGGAGAATGCTGTCCGACCACATACCAGTGTGGTAAGTAATTTCACGTAATAACTAATAGTTGCGATGTATTATGTAACTCAACGATCTAATAAGCGTTATTAGTCAATGAACATTACGCATTAAAGAGGATGTCCGTGTGTGTTTATTACAGAGGAAGGAATTACTACGGTACAAGATGAAGGTGAAGAACAGCTTCCGGAACAAATACCACGTGACCAAATGACCGAATCCCCCATGCTGATTGAACAGGAAGATCAGCAAGTGAAGGGCGAACATCCTCAGGAAGAAACGTTCCCAGGTATCGATAACACCATACCGCTTGCTCAAGGGGAAGATGAAGAAAAGGATGTTCAAGGAATTATCGAACACATTACTCAGGGACACATTCCGTCTACCGAAAAACCTGAAGAACAACCTGAAGAACAGCCTACAACACTACTGGCAGAAGAGATAGAAACTACTACTGTTGAGAAAGAATCAATTCCTTCTCACGAACATGTTACCGAAACTTCTCCTGCTGAGGTAACATCGGAAGAAGCAGAAGCAGCAAAACCGGAAGCGCCTACGACAGTACAAGAAACTGAACAAAGTTTACTTACTGAACCTGCCACTGAATTACCGGAAGCTTCGTCTGTCGCGGAAGGCTTGCAACCAGAAGAAATATTAACGACTGAACATGTACCTGAAGAACATATAAGCACAGAAGAAAATATAATTGAAGGAGAACATGGTACTCCTACTACTACTGAAAAGGGACAATCGATCGAACCTTCCATTAGCGAAGCAACGCAGACTGAAGGCCCAGCAAAAGAAGAAGAGACTACTAGCTCGCACGAAGGATTATCAACGCAAGCACCAGAAGAGGTAACTGAAGTTGAAAAGACAACAGAAGAAGGACAAATTAGCGTGACGAAAGCGCCGGAAAGACCAGAGATTTTGACTGAAATTATTGAGAAGGCAACATCGCCAACTGAAGAGCTTGGTATCAGCACTGAATCTGTCAGCAAAGCACCAAAAGAAGACGAAGGTAAACCAGAAACTATACCAGATGAACTATTGGCAACGGAAACGGAATCACCGAAAGTAGAAGAAACTGTGACTGTTGCTCATGAGATATCTAGTACAGAACAAATCGCTACTGAGAAAGAAGAAGTATTGCATTCGACGGAAACCGCTGTTACGGAAGAGGTTCAATCGACTGAAATAAGTGGTCCTTCTAAAGAACAACCTACCGAAGAAGAACAGAAACCAGTAGCAAGTGAAGACGAGAAGGAACAACGGCCGGAAGAGACAACATCCGAGCACGCAATAATTGAAGAACAAACCACTGTTGGCGCTAAAAAAGAAGATGCTGGCTTGACTGAGAGCCCAGTGATGAGTGAGGAACCTGTTATCACGGAGGAGCAACATGCGGAAGAAGAATCTACTCCGCAAATTCCAACTCGAGGCCCAACTGGTATACCAATTCCTGAGCGGAGTCCAGGACAGAAGGCAGAAGATGAGAGCGTGTATCATGTGACGGAAGATTATCACGGTGTTACGCATCCAGAAATTAGTTCCGATAATCTCATAACTGAACCTCCGCAAAAAGTACCTACAACGCATTTCCCGCAGGAACAAGAGACTACGCTGGCCCCGTCAGAAGAAACCGCAAAACCGATTGCGACGGAAGGTACTGAAATATTGACAGAAGGAACCACGAAGCCGATGTTAGAAGAAGTCACGGAAATAAATTTACCAACTGAACGTAAACCTGAAATTACTACGGTTTCTGAAGAAACAAAAACGGAAAGTACACCTGCCGTCACCGAAGTTCAGGCTAGCACGGAATCTTCTGCAACTACTGTTGCTCACGAGGAAGTGCCAGAAGAAGAAGCACCTGAGAAATCTAGTGTGCCAGAAGAGACAGAAACCAAAGTACCACAAACAGAACTTCAGTTAACAGAAAAAACTCCCAGTAGTGAGGAAATGCCTACAAAGGGACTTGACGTCGAGGAATCTGGTGAAAGTTCCTCTGAGGAAGAAAAAGGTGAAAAAGAGGTGCAACCAAAGAAGGAGCAAAGTTTAGAGGAAATAGAAACGCAACCTGCAATCGCAACGGAACCAGAAACAGCTCCTGAAACATCCACACCTATTCCACTGGAACATTCGACAGTGCCTTCGGATCTTGAAAAAGAACATGCAACGGAAGGTGAATATGTTACTACCGTAATTCCTCCTGCTGAGCAATCAACGCACATACCACGTGTCAAAGAAAAAGAAACTGAAATTATTCCTGTTGGAAAAGAACAACCAATTACTGAAAAACCAGTTGAGGAACATGTTACAGAACAACCTATCGCAACACCAGGCATAATTGGCGAAGAGGAAAAAGAATTACAAACCGAAAAACCTGTTTTGAAAGAGGAAGAAACCACGGAAGTCGAAGAGAAGCTTACAACACGGGAGCCTGCTGTCGAAGGAGGAATAACTGAGCAACCTGAACAATATTCCACAGAGACAGCTTCAGAAGAAGCTGCTATTACAGAAAGTCATGGCCCAGAAGAAACAGAAGGTATGAAAGGCACGTCAACAGAAAGTGCAGAACAACAAACTGCAACGATAACAGAAAAGGAACCGCTTGAAGGAGCTGTAGAATTGAAACCAACGGAAGTTACCGGCATCGAACAAACAGAATTGCCTGTTGAACATCCTACCGAAGTAAGTGAAATTGAAGAAGAAGGCGAAGAAAAAATGTCTGTGCCTGTATCTACGGAGGAAGTGCAAACAGAAATTCCTGCAGTTGAAACTGAAGCCACTGAGACAACGGCCGTGGAAACAGAAAAGATGCAGACTGAGCCTTCCGTCAGCGGAGAATATATACCAAGTCAGCCTTCGATTCCTTCAGATCGTAAGGAGGATCAAGGACCTATTGAACCAGAACTAAACGAAGAGCAAATACCGCAGAAGCCATCTCTTGGAGAAGAGGAAATAACTGAGACATATGAAGAATCACAAAAACCGACAGTTCCTTCTGAAGAAGAAGCATCTCCATCTTCAGTTACCGAATCTATTCTGTCGGAAGAAAAACCGGCCGAGGGTAGTACAACGGAATCTGCTAGTATTGGCGAAGCTATTACGCAACCAGAGCAGCCTGAAATATCGAGTGAGCAACCAGAAAAAATTACAACCGAACCATCTGGACAGGAAGAACAGACTCACGAACCAATTACTGAGGAACAGCCAGAGATACATGTGAGGAAAGAAACTGAAACACCCAGTCCTGTAACTCCTGAAGTTCCTGAAGAATCAGTTGAAGGTGAAGAAGGCGTGGGTGTCAGTAAGACAACCGAAACCGCAGAAAGCGAAGATACGACGATACCAGTATTAATTTCTGAGACATCAACTGAGTTGCCTGGACTTGAAGAATCTACGAAACACGAAGGTGTAGTTCCCATTGAGATGGAAATTGTACCTACGACTGAATCTGTACCTTCAGAAGAAGAACAACCGGAAATACAAACCACGCAACCATCAATAATGGAAGAAATACCAATCAAGGAAAAAGGTGAAGCGGAAGTTCCAGTTGAAATATCCACAGAAGAAGGCATAACTCTTGAAACACCTAGAGTACCAATTACCAAGGAACAACCACAGGAGTCTGAAGAAAAAGAAATTGTTGAAGAAACAATCACGGAGATGCCAGTTCATGAAGAAAAAGAGGAATATTCAACGATTGCTCCCGAAGAAATACCTGAGGTGAAAATTACTACTGAATTACCGCCAAAGGAAGTACCTCAATATACAACCGATAAGAGCATTCCTGAAGAGACTTCTGTAGAGGAAGAGAGTACATCGGAGATCGCACCTCGTCCGTCGGGTATTCCAGGAGAAGGCAATTGCCTTGTTGAAGGACAATCTTATAGTAATAATTCGGCCGTTCCAACAGCAAATGCGTGTCAAATCAGTTGTCGTTGTATTAGCAGCATCGTACAATGTGAACTCGTGCAATGCCCTGCTCCGCCAGCGCATCTACTAAATTGCATGCCGGTGCACACAAGCGGAGAGTCTTGCTGCCCAATGTATGCCTGTGATTCTACACCGACTGCCGAATTGGAATCCGATAGTCATGTAATTGAACCTCATATTCCTGGAGCAGAAGAGGAAAGTCAGAAGACTGTTTCACCTACGAAGATACCGACAGAAGCTGTGACAGAATCAAGTACAGTATTAGCTGGTGAGATCAGTACACCGGAGTCAAGGCCTATGGAAATCACTGTTCCTTCTGTCATTCCGTCTGAAGAAGAGATAGCTGAGAGGCAGCAGACCACTCTTAAACCTATTGAAACAGTTTACGAACAGCCAACTACAGTTGAGCAACCTATCGAGCAACATCCTGAGGAACATACCATTACTTCGGTGCCTGAAACATCACAAGAATCTGCCAGTCAAGTACCCGAAGAAGAGCATACTGTGTCACCAATTGTGCCAGAAGAAACTACTGAAGGCAAAATTAGCGAAGAAGCAGAAGGTATAACAGAATCGACAGCTTCAACCGAGCAACCACAGGAAGAGACTGGGGAGAAACAGATCCCTGTTAGTGGCGAAGTAATTACTTCTACGCATGTACCTACAGAACAGGAACCTCACGGCACTGAAGAAATTGTTACAGTTCTTACTGTGACAGAAGAAAAAGAAACTTTTGTTCCTGTAGAAGAAACTTCAATACCTGTCGAGAAAGAAGAAGTTACAACTATAGCAGCTGCTAAAGATGAAGAAATTATTACGTCGACTAAAGAACAGGAGAAACCCATCGAAGAAGAAGGTGTTGAAGACCATTCTACACTTAAACCAATTGAAGAAGTTGAAGAGAAACAACCAGAAGAAGAAGAAGTTCCACTAAAATCAACTTCTGAGGAACCTGTTATTGCCGAGGAACACGAAACATCTACAAAACCGGAAGAAATTGTGACGGAGAAACCAGAAATTCCAGAAGAACAAAAAACTGTCAAACCAACCGAGTATGAAAGTACTTCCGTTCCTGAAATTCAATCGACAACTGAGCATAAACCCGAGAGTGAAACTGAATACAAAGAGGAAAATGAGCAAAAGACAGTTACATTGATTGAAGCTACTCAAACCGAGAAACCAGAAAGTCCAACAAAATTGCCTGGTATCGCTCCAAGTGAAGTAGAAATACAGGAACCAATTACACCTGTTGCTGAATCGACGACATTGATACATGAGCATACGGTAACTGAGGAGGCATCGATAGAGGAACATACGACTATAAAATCTGCGGAAGTTTCCACGGAAGAGAGCACGAAGACGGAACCGGAAATTTCAAGTCAAGTTCCTGCAACTGAAGAAGAGCATACCATTCCTGTCTTATCTGTTGAAGAAACGCCTAGCGAGGAAACCACTAAACCAGTTGAAGAATCGACTTCTGAAGTTTCCCATGAAGAAACATCGCCAGAAACAACGGAAAGCGCAATAGAAAAGGAAATTACACAACATCCTGAAGAGCATACAGAACCATCGGTTACAGAACACGAAGAAAAATCGCCCGAAGAAAAGCCAATCGAAACCGAACCTCCAGTCAGTACCGAGGAACCAGCGAAAACTATCGAAGTTGATAAAACTACTGCAGCAGAAACAGAACACGAGGAGCCCACTGAAACCAGTGTCGCTCACGAACCGGAAAGTACGCAAGTCTCGGTCGAAGAGCATCCAGAAGCTGTACCTGAAATTGAATCTTATACACCTGAATTACCTGTCAAAGAGCACACAACGGTTGAGGAAGTGCCAACAACGTCTACACCTGTAGAAGAAGAAGCTAGCGAGCAACCCACTACACCGATCGTAAAGGAAATTGAGCCAAGTCTGAGCGAAGCGGGAACTGCACAGCCCGTTATTCCGGAAGTGGAATCCGAAACACCAGCTGCAGATGAAAAACACATCACTGCTCCGGTCGAAGAGCAAACTCCGAAGTCTGAGGAGTATCCTGTCGAGAAACAGACTGTTGCCTCTCTTGGTTCTAGTGAAGAAAAGGTAACGGAAAGTGGCATTTCGATAGAAGAAGTCACACCAGTAACGAGTCAAGAAGAAGAGACAACTGAAAAGACTGTAGAACATGCCAAACCAGAAACGCAATTGCCCGGGTTAGCAGAGGAACATACCGTTATTCCCGAAATTCACGAGAAAGACGAAGAGCAGAAACCTGAAATTGAAATAACGGAAAAACCCGAGGAGAAACCGGCTGCGGTTCCGGAACTAACGGAAGCGAGCGAGAAAGAAACGGAAGAAGCTGTGACGCCTGCTAGTACTACAGAGGAGCATACCGAACAAGAAGAAAAAGTTCATGAACCAATGGAAACTACGATTGCTCCAGAAGAACAGAAACCGGAAAAGGAAGGTCAAGTTACCGAGACTAGTTTACCAGAACATCCAATAAGTGAAGAAGCAACAACCGTGGCAACCGATTTAACACCCGAAGAACATACAATTATACCAGTAAAAACAGAAGAAAAAGAAAGCACCCATGAACCTGAATATCAGACAACTTCTATCGCAGCAGAAGAAGTATCAAAGCCAGTGACCGAAACCAGCAAGGTGGAGAAACCCGAAGAAGAAACCGCTACAGCTGAAAGTACGGAGAAGCCGGAGGAACCTGTCACGAAAGTCGAAATAAGTTCAACCAAAGAGCCTGAGGAAATTCCATCTGAAACGGAAAGGCCGGTTGAACCAGAACAGGAAACAGAACCGCCTGAACAAAGTGAAACTACCACGAAAGTAATTGAAAGTGCAGTGACCGAAGAAAAATTACCGGAAGAAGTGGTTCCAGTGAAAGTGATTCCAGAAGTTGAAGAGAAACCTACTGAAGCTTCTACAGCAGGAGAAGAGGAGGAAGCACATTCTACCCAACCCACTCAATCAATTGAAACCACTTCTGTTCATGAAGAAGAACAACCATCGATAACCAAACTACAGCCTACTGAAGGGCCTTTTGTTTCTGAGGAAGAAACTCCTGCAGGAGAAATTCAGCCTAGCCAACCTGAAGAAGGCGGGGAGGCTCATCCAGCTGTACCCGAGGAGAGTCATCCGGAAGCCGAAGAACCTCAGTTTACTACAGAACATACGCCTGAAGTACCTATTACAATAAAAACAGAAGAGCATCCGGAAACAGAACAACCAGAAACTTCTTCAGAAGCTGTCGCGCCCGTTGAAGGTCCAATTAAGGTTTCTGACGTGAAACCAATTGAATTGCCTGAAGAGACGGCTACCGTCGGATCAGTATTACCAGAAGAGCCTGAATCCCAGATCCCAATAAAAACCGAAGAAAGTTTGCAACCGGAAACGGAAGAACCTGTCATAAAGACGCAGCCAATACCCACGGAATTACCAACTGGAGAAATTACGGAAGAAATTCCCGAAGAGGAACCCATTCATCCACAAGAAACCGAACGACCGTATCAACCTAATTTGTACGAGCAACAACCGGCGACCACTTTGGCTCCTCATATTCCGGACTATCCTGATCAAACATCCGGGATAGCCGGTGAGGACAATTCCCACTTCCCCGTGCCTGGTGGTAGCTATCCGAATCCCGATGACGATTATGGCGAGGACGACTACGGTGGACCGGGTACCTGCCGATACGGCGGCAAGGTCTATGTTTCGGCGCAACAGATACCCAGGGACGACCCGTGCGACTTCTGTTTCTGCTTCAGAAGCGATATCATCTGTCTTCAGCAGAGCTGTCCACCGCCTATTCCGGGTTGCCACGAGGAACCGATCAGCGGTTTCTGCTGCCCCAGATACGAGTGTCCTGTATCGATGGCCACGGCTCTTAACTTGACTACTACTACCACGACGACTACGACCACGTTACCACCGCACTTCCACGCTCACGCTTACAAGGGAGCCGCGAGACGAAGCGGCTGCCAGGTCCGTGGCCAGGCCTATCGAGTGGGAGAGGTCATTAAGTCGGCATCTGGACCTTGCCTCCGCTGCATGTAAGTTTATGAAAAAATATTTCTCTGTATTCCTTGTCTCTTTATAAATTGCCTTTTATATTCATTCTATGCACGTTATTTCTAAAAAAATTTAAGGCAAAAATTTAAAGCAAATTGTTGCAAAATTTTAGTTGCGGAGGTGACGGTAACATGAACTGCGACCCGCGAGTGTGCAGTCCGGAACCGATGTTGAGGCAAATGATAGCCGCGACTACAGATGCCAAGAGGAGGAGATGAGCCGCCGAGCTAGATCGCAGGATTCATCTCTACAAAGAAGCATATACGAGGACGAGAAAGTCTACAGCAGGAAAAAAAAATTCAGTGTTGTATAAAAGTGAATTAAAATTATTCTAAACTATCTAAACATCGCGCGGAACACAGACAATAATGTGCTTCGGCGATCACGAACTGAGTGGCCAAAACGTAAACATTTATATTAATAATATTATATTATGTTATATAAATAAAAAAAGAGAAAGAGCGACGAGCAAAGGAGAGAGAGAGAGAGAGAGAAAGAAAGAAAGGAAAGAGGCAATAATACCGGTCGGAGAATCGTAGGAGATTAATTGCGTATCGAGGCGCGTTATCGGTGCTAATACGCGAACACGAAAGGAGCAAGCCAAGCAGCGTGAATGTAGAAAATGTAGACAACAAAAGGAGAAAAAAGAAAAAAATTCGTTCGTGATAATTCTGTCTCGCGAGGGATATTTTATATCCTAAAAAGACAAGAAAGAGAGGAAATTACTGAACGTACGAGACTTATGACTGTGCCTTCGTCAGTGTCGAATATCAGCGGCACTGCTTTCGTTTCGGCAACGAGCGCCGTCCGCAGCCACGGTCATCGTCGTCGGTATTAAAAAAAAGGAAATATGAAGAGAGAGAGAAAGAGAATTGCGATCGCGACTTGTAAGTGATAGGGGAAAAAAGGAAAGAAGAAATGCGATGAAAGCGTTTCGTACGACGCACAAGAAAAATAAGAAAAAAAAGAAGAAAAGGAATAGAAAGAAGAATTCAATGCGCCGGTCGAATGGTTCGCGCAGTGATACTGAAACAGCGGAGGAGAATCGTACGAAGGATACTTCGATTTGTAGATCGTCTAACTAGCTAGAAGCTTTTTTAAACGTTTTTTCTACGCAAACTATACGTCCATGGTATCCCTTCTACGATGCAACGCCGTAAATTGGGAAATATGGGGGAGAAACGAGATTATGATATCCGGCGTATTCTTACGGCTCTTACGGTGTCATTGCGACAATCTTAAGCGACGACGATATGTCATTATTTGATACGCGATCGAGCGTGTTCTGGATCGTTTATTCGGTTGCTACGTGTGTCCCAATGATCGGGTCACATTACTCAAGTTTGCTGACGTTCACGCGCACTCGAACACGATCGAGATTAATGGATCGGCATAACCAGAGCCGGCCGTGCTTCCAGTACTCTTAAGCCGCGAGGATCCAAAGATCCTAGTCGTTTCCTTTTCGAGGAAGAACTTCTGATTGAGCCATCTTCTTTCTTTTTTTTAATCGATCCGCCAACACCATACGTATACAGTGCCAACGATCGTGTCCCAGTGCGCGCGTGAGTGTGTGTATGTGCGTGTGTGTGCATGTAATATGTTAAAAGGAGAGAAAGAAAGAGAGAGAGAGGGAGAGGGAGAGAGAGAGAGAGAGAGAGAGAGAGAGAAAGCCAGAGAGACGAAAGATACGCGCATCTCAAAGCTCAAACAGCGGCTCGCGCGGAGGACCGATCCGAGAATTTGCTTCTCCGGCGAGCTGGCGTCATTATATATAAATATAAATATAAATATATATATAAATATAAATATATATACATTTATATAATTCTTTATATACACTGTACCCTCCTCTGATAATAATACTTAACGATAACGATGTTCTATACGTTTGTACGAAAGTATAGCTGTTAAAAGAACGAGATGAGAGATAATCGCTCGTACTGGTTCTCCAGTCTCAAAGTATCGCGTTAGAAAAGAGAAAACGATAGAAATCTTCGGGATCTCTTTCCAAGTCAATTATTTATCTCGATAGCGATGATACTCGACTCGCACGATCGTTCGTAATAACGAAAGCAACGTCACGCTTTGAGACTCTGGAACTCCACGGGTTCTTTTTAGTGTAATAAATAGAACGAATGTTATATATATATATATAAATATATTGTCGCACGAAATACTGCGTATACTGTCTGTATAATAATCGAACGAAGACGAGTCAACGTTCGGTCTTCCTGATATCAGCGGCCCGTTAATCCTAGTTACTCGTTTATTAATCATTAAGCCCGTATCTGCCCCCGGGAGAACAGCTTCTCGCGAAGAACTATCATGAAAGCGTTTTTCTCTTTTTCTTCACGTAAAGGACGTTTTTCTCTTTCGACTTGAAAGACCAACGTATTCATGGAGCTTCCACGACAACTCGATCGTGATATACAAAGTGGCCATATTATTACTGTCACTGTTCTCAGACGTGAACGAAATAAATCTTCCACGCAATAATTGATAATAAATTTTTGATATATGTATAAAACGTTTTTTGTGTTTTATAATCACAATGAAGTTACGATGCAAAAATGATCAGCGCTGCGACATTCTCGTTCAGGTAAACTTGAGCCGAAAATTTAAATGTTCGATAAAAATAATTGCGACGATAGTACGAAATATACTTGCGTATCTTTTCACAATCAGGCGAATGTGGGTTCGAATATGTCGAGAAGAAAGGAAGGATCAGTGTCATAACTCTCAATTAGCTAAGATAACATCGACGAAAGCGCGCGGTCTCGTGCCTGTCTTCCATCGCGATGAAAATTTATCACGCTGGCGCATTTTTGCGGCGAGCAACGCGAAAGTAACTAAAATAATTTGCTCAAGGCTCATTGAAAGTTACGCGGCTGTAGTCGAGTCAGTTCTTCCCAAGCCAATACTATCTAGCGATTGTAGTCCAAACCTAGTATTTATGATATCAACCCCCTTTTTCCCTTCAATCATAGTGAGTAATAATTAATTATCGAAGGTAAATATGAGTGTCGAGTGTTTAATACGATAATAAGTACGATATTATGCATGTAGCTGTAATGGCGTAAGGTATACATACCGTGCTGAATATACGTAGAACGCACATTGTAAAAGACTAGTGTCGAAGTCGGAAGACAGCGAAGCATCCGCGAAACTTACGCACGCACAAATGTTTGCGCATAAAGCGATCAATTCCTATCCGTCAATCGCCTCCGTGTGATCGAAGATATTCACGTTAGAAGATTTCCTTGTGATCTGAGGGCGATTACGGCAGTAAAAGGATTTGAATCGGTCACGAGTATGCGCGCGCACTCGCACGCGCAATACAATATGGCGCGCGGCGCGGTTGACGAAGAATGCTTGATCCTCGCGACGGATTTCCCGACGCCTCTTCCTTGCACGTGAGTACGGTCGCAGTCGCGCGCTGCTATGCGAAATATAATTCGACATCGTTCGCCGCGTATTATACTATGTGATAAACGGGATAAACGATAGCGAGCCGGGAGAAAGAGAGAGAGAGAGTGAGAGAGCGAAAGAGAGAGAGAGAGAGAGAGAGAGATCCGGCGGTGCCGACTATACGGAAGTAGGCTAAGTTCGACAGTACGTGCTAGTATAAAGTGTCCTTTTATATGAATAAAAGATTTTGTATGTCACCTTGTGTGTCTCTATGTGCCTTGTACTTTGCCGTACAAACAGTCTGCCATCCTTCATCTGTCAGCAAAAAAAAATTTGATTTGACAGAAAATAATAACAGGAGGTAATAACAATTATTTAATTAAATTGCTTTGCAGTGCTAGTCAATTAAACGCGAAATTACATGAATTATTCATGAATTATTCATTATCAATTCCATTTTGCGCCTATCAGGCCATATAGGAAGGAAATAAGAAATAAGATAATTAATAAAAAGAATATATTTATTTCGATTTTATTTATTATCCTTGCGTGACGAGGTATATAAAGCGCTATCTTGAAGAATTGCGTGAAAAATTCGAACTCTTGCAATCAGTCGTTTGAATATCATCCGTCTGAAGTTCCGGGTTTAGGGCTGCCAACATCAAAAAACAAATTCTATATTTCTTCTCCGGGCCGGCTGTTCGAGTGATTCCGCACGAAGATACCAGCATATGGACGGATATATCGCGTTATTTTATGCGGATTGTTCAAGAAACAAAGAGACCGACGAAACGTAGGCGTACGCTTCTGTAAAATAAACGCAGCAACGAGAGGCGCAATTATAAAAGCGCTCCGAATCCGTATCGCAAACGCCGGGTGAAGGAATATGTTCCTAGACGAGCGCGTGTTGGCAATGCGTGTTTTGACGCATTGTCAAAGTGATATTATCTTTTGGTGTTTGCGCTAAGAAGAGGGATCGTGTTCCGCAATTTTCGAGCAAGATACGCGAAGGAATCGTTGTCAACGAACGATGGAGGCCGGTGCGAGTACGGGTACTCGTACGACGCGTTTTATGATGGAGGGCGTCGGCGCCCGAGTGATTCGTGGACCGGAATGGAAATGGGGAAAACAGGTTAGAATGAGAGGTTAACTGCGTTAAACACGATTTTTTTAAGGGAACGCGATGCTCTCATCCCGCGGGATTACTTGCAACAAATGCCCTCGTACTTCCCGTCCCCTGCGACGGGGGTTCGAAAATTTTTTCAAGAAAGTCGCGTCCATAAAAGACTAATTTAATTCGCAGCAAGGTTATTCCGATATTGTTTATTTCATGTGGCATTTCGTATTTAATTGAATCATAGATATTTTGCGCATTTATCTACATTATCATTAGATTTTACGATATTGTATATACAATGTACGTGATTTTCAATGGATAATTATATAATAATTGGAGTAACAATTTCATTTTGAATCATGTATATTTTACTGGCAAGCATAGCCATATTGTCAGGCAGCCTTGCATTAGCAACAGAAATTTAAAGGATATTTTAATTATCGCTTTCCAATTGTATTTGTTTAAAAGGATGGTGGAGAAGGTCATGTGGGTACCGTCAGAAATTTTGAATCGCCAGAAGAGGTTGTGGTTGTTTGGGATAACGGCACAGCAGCTAATTATCGATGCTCTGGAGCCTTTGACCTGCGTATACTGGATTCTGCACCAACAGGAGTGAAGCACGATGGTACAATGTGCGATACTTGTCGCCAACAGCCTATCTTTGGAATAAGATGGAAGTGTGCTGAGTGTGGCAACTACGATCTTTGCTCCATTTGCTACCATGGAGATAAACATCATCTGCGACACAGATTTTTTCGTATTGCTACACCAGGAAGTGAAAGAGTTTTGCTGGAGCCTCGTAGGAAAAGCAAAAAGGTATAAACAATGACTCTCAATCTTATTATTTGAAAATTATTTGCTATATTACGTTTTGTTAATTAATATTTTAATATAGATTGCAATTCGTGGTATATTTCCTGGTGCAAGAGTTGTACGAGGTGTGGACTGGCAATGGGAAGATCAGGATGGTGGAAATGGTCGTCGGGGAAAAGTTAATGAAATACAAGACTGGTCTGCAGCTAGTCCACGTTCAGCAGCTTATGTTATCTGGGATAATAGCGCTAAAAATTTGTATAGAGTCGGTTTTGAAGGAATGGTTAGTATTATAATATTAATTGCTTTATATTAAAAATAGTTTTATTAATATATATTTTTATTTTTATATCTAGGCTGATTTAAAAGTGGTCAATGATGCAAAAGGACAAACTGTATATAGAGATCATTTGCCATTACTGGGTGAGCAAGGTCCAGGTCGAACAGGACCTCACGGTCTCCAAATTGGTGATCAGGTAAATAGTTTATTCATCATTCCTGTGATATGTCTGTTACATGCAAAAATATGTAGAAAATTAATTATATTTTTATATCTACAGGTTAATGTCGATTTGGAATTAGAAATTGTACAATCATTACAACACGGCCATGGAGGTTGGACAGATGGCATGTTTGAATGTCTCGGCACTACAGGAACGGTCGTCGGTATCGATGAAGATCATGACATTGTTGTCTCTTATCCGAGTGGTAATCGATGGACTTTCAATCCTGCTGTACTCACTAAAGTCCAGATACCCGTCCCTGTTACTAGTTCAAGTTCCGATAATCAGACATTTGCTGTCGGAGATTTGGTTCAAATATGCCATGATATAGAAAAAATTAAACTGCTCCAGCGTGGTCATGGGGAATGGGCTGAGGCAATGGCTCCAGTAAGTATTTTAGAATAATAAAATGGTTGAGTTTGTTTTTATTTGTTTTTATCATTTTCATGGTTAATTAATTCTGAATGATCCGTTTCAGACCCTGGGAAAGATAGGTAGAGTACAGCAAATATATCATGATGGAGATTTAAAAGTGGAAGTCTGTAGTACATCATGGACATATAATCCTCAAGCTGTTACAAAAGTTGCTAGTAGCGACGGAAGTGTCCCAGGAAATAGTAGTGGTGGTAAGTGTACAATAAATTGAACTAATTGGTTATTTCATGAATTATACACTTCTAGTTTAATATGTGCTGTAATCTATGTATTGCTTTATTTTCCAGAACGATTATCAGCATTATTAAAGAAATTATTCGAAACGCATGTCTCGGGTGACGTCAATGAAGAATTAGTAAAGACTGCAGCGAATGGCGACGCTGCTAAATGTGAAGAATGCTTAAAACGGCCGGAAGCAGATGTTAATGGTGTATTCGCTGGTCACACCGCCTTGCAAGCTGCAAGTCAAAACGGTCATTTAGAAGTTATTAAAATACTTCTCCGGTACAGCTCAGATGTAGAAATGGAAGTAAGTAATTTTTACAAATTGAATGAAAATATCAGATATATACCGGACTACATTTACTTATCTCGTGTTTTTGGAAAACAGGATAAAGATGGTGACAGAGCCGTACATCATGCTGCTTTTGGAGATGAGCCAGGTGTTATGGCACTTCTCGCTGGTGCCGGCGCCGATCTAAACGCTCGAAATAAAAGACGTCAGACAGCTCTTCATATCGCGGTTAATAAAGGACATGCTGGTGTTGTGCGAACTTTGTTGGAATTAGGCTGCCATCCGAGTTTACAGGTAAGTGCATGTGGTTTATTATTTTATACTGGCACCAATATTCTCTAGCAATCGTTTTCTAGAATGTTGTATGTCTTGTTAAACATTTATTATGTATTATACAAGTTGAAAACACGATTGTATCAGGCATATTTTAGATGTGCAATAAAAAATATTTTAAAAAGAAAAGATTGATTAAGGTTCACAAGTAAATAAATTAATATAAAAGAAAAAAGCTTATAGGAGCCAACGCAGTTAACAGCGCGTAATTATTGTTTGATATTTACAATAATAAAAAAATACAAATATAATATCACAAACGTTTCAACCCTAATTTGGGTCCTCTTCAGTGCGTATAATAAACCATTAAA
>NJRQ01000077.1:503590-550540 GCA_003063805.1 Aphaenogaster ashmeadi
GAGTCCAATATATAAAAACTTTATCTTTGACTGTAAATATATATAAATCGAAATTAAAAATAAATATATAAAAGCGTTAAATTAAATAAAATAAAATAAATTAAATAAAACTATGGTTTAATCAAAATAGACTTACATTAATAAGTAGAAGATCGGATCTCAGAGAGGTGATGAAAAAATATTTTAATTATAAGACGTCGCGAATAATAGTTTTATTTTGCTTACATAAGCTTACGTAATATTTAGGCAATTGTAATACTTTTTATTTTAATATTATTGAGGATACAATAATAATGAACAAGATATTTTTATTTTCTTATTTAAAAGTTTTTTTATTATATTTTAACAGCAAGCATTTTATATATATATATATATATATATATATATATATATATGTATATATATAAACGATATATTAATATTTTATTAACAATTTCAGCCAGAGAAATTGCTAGATTGGATAGAGTCAACTCCGATACATACAGCTTAAACAATATTTCTGTTTATACAGTCGCGAAGTAAATCAACGACTTAGAGAAAACCGCGGGTTTATTGTAGGAGATTGTACTGGAATGAAATCTCGTGAAATATAACCATAGGCGGAGGTTTCGGTGGTGGGCCGCAAGGGAGGATAAAGGAAAGAGGGTGGGGGTTGTTTATTTTATTCTTGAACTGTCTGAACATGATATATTTGTGGTATTCCGCCCTCCAATGATTTATGCCGGTCTGAAACTGCGTAAACGAACACCTCCTGCTACAACTCTTTTTCCTTTTTCTTCCAACATTTTGCATCATTTTCCTTCTCTCGTTTCATTTCCAACGATGTGCAGCTCTTTTCTGAATATGTAACTTAATAGTACGATGGCTAAGTTTGTTTAATCTATAGCTAGTTAAGTTTTCTATTTCGATAAATTTACTGAAACCTTATCTACAGGGTGTTTCATTTTAATCTAGCCAGGCGAATATTTCAAACGCTGTTGAGTTTAGAGAAAAATGTTTCATACAAAAGTTTTGTGACTTCGAGGGGGACATAAGATGGTGTCATTGGTTTGACCTTGGATAGTCGTTTGAAGATCACGCAAAGGTCACCTTCAATTTTTTAAATGGAACCGCCTACTTTTTATTGCATATTCTTGTAGCTTATCTCGAGGGCTTTCCAAAACACTATAATTAAATGTTTTTTCGTTAAGTACTTTCCGAGTTATAAGGCTTGAAAGTTACAGTATTTTGACATAAAATACAAAATATCTTGTAAAACATTCAGTTTTCGGTAATGTTACCTTAATACTTTTATGCACAGAATAATGAGACGAATCAATTGATATGAAAAAAGACATGGTTGCTTTTAAGAAAAAGTATACAGATGCATGTTAAAAATTACATATTTTTTCTTAAAAGCAACCATGTCTTTTTTTCATACCAATTGACTCGTCTCATTATTCTGTGCATAAAAGTATTAAGGTAACATTACCGAAAACTGAATGTTTTACAAGATATTTTGTATTTTATGTCAAAATACTGTAACTTTCAAGCCTTATAACTCGGAAAGTACTTAACGAAAAAACATTTAATTATAGTGTTTTGGAAAGCCCTCGAGATAAGCTACAAGAATATGCAATAAAAAGTAGGCGGTTCCATTTAAAAAATTGAAGGTGACCTTTGCGTGATCTTCAAACGACTATCCAAGGTCAAACCAATGACACCATCTTATGTCCCCCTCGAAGTCACAAAACTTTTGTATGAAACATTTTTCTCTAAACTCAACAGCGTTTGAAATATTCGCCTGGCTAGATTAAAATGAAACACCCTGTATATATATAAGCGCCTGATGTCTATCTGTCTGTCCGCGAACTACTCATTCATTAGTGGACCGATTTTCTTGCAACTGGTCTCAAAATTCTTCAAATTTTTCGGGGATTGTGACGATGGGTTTAATTTTTTTAAAGAGGAAGCTTGATCAAACGATAACTGGACAGATACTATATATGTTATGAAACACCATGTAGATCTCTCTCTTTCCCCCCTTCCTCTCCCTCTCTTTCTTTCTATCTTCTCTAACGATAGTCCTAAAAAAATTATACAAGGGAACACAAGGACACATTATTGAAGGAAATCAGAAATCTTCTACAAAAAATGTTGTATACCGAGAAATTTTGTAAATTGTGGAGCAAAAAATGTAGAAAATTCTAAATTTATGATAGAGAGAAAAGATGAGGAAATGAAACACAGTCTTAAAAAAGCAAAAAAAGGAACAAGAAGAAAAGAAATGAATTCTGCGAAAAGCGCAAAGAATAATGTGAAAATGAAATGAGGAGTGAATAAAATAAAAATAGATTCTGCGCAGTGCGCAGTGAATAATAAGAAAATCCATTCTACGTAAGGCGTAGTGATTAACGAGAAAATACATTCTGCGCAGAGCGCAGTAAAAAAAGGATAAAGGAATTAATTGTGCGCATAGCGCAGAGAGAAAAGGGAAAATGCATTTTGCGGAGAACGCAGTAAGGGTGCGTTTCCACTGAGTGCGTCACGCGTCGCGTCAACCATAGTTAACCAATCAAAACATCCCATTTTGAAATGGGATGTTTTGGATTTAAAAATGGGAAGTTTTGATTGGTTAACTACGGTTGACGCGACGCGTGATGCTCTTAGTGGAAACGCACCCTAAGTACTGTCAAAATGCATTCAGCACAGTACGCAGTGATTACTGTTAAAATGCATAGTGCGCGGTGCGGAAAGATTATTTTAAAAAAGAATTCAGCACAGTTCGCAATGAATAGTGTCAAGTCAAAATGCAGTGTGAGATATGCGCAGTGAATAATGTGAAAAAGCATTCTGCGCAATGCGCAGTGAGTAATGTAAAAATGCATTCTGCGCAAGGTGCAGTATTTACTGTGAAAATGCATACTGCGCAGTGTGCAAAGAGTACTGTTAAAAAGCATTCTGCGAGGTGCGCAGTAATTACTGTCAAAATGAAAACTACGCAAAAGGAAGTGAATACTGTCGAAATGCATTCAGCGGTAAACGCAGTGATTACTACGAAAATGCATACTGCGCAGAGCGCAGTAAAAAAAGTAGACGAACAAAAAAAAGAAAGAGAGTCAATAATGACGAGTCAGCGGAGAATACTTTCGCGCGAAGCGCGGGCTATAAAAAACTAGTATTCTATATAGAAATTCTCCTAAATCTTTCTTAAAATTTTTTTAGTCCGTAATTATATTATTTATAATTATTAAATTAAAAAATAGAAAGAAGAAAACGAAAAAGTGTTTTTACGAAGTAGTTGTAATTGGATATATTATATTATATTATACTTGCAATTTTATATGATATAATGCGATGGTCATACATTGAAGAGATAAATATTCATCTTTCTTCTTTTTCGTGAAAGTGTTTTTTATTAAGTCGAATATGCAATGGTACCGCTTACTCGGGATAAAGAAAATAAATTTGGGTCTGAGGCGCGAAGGAAACGTAACAAGGGCAAAGAAAAGAAAGGGGGAAAGAGAGCAAAAGAGTTGCGAAGAGTAAAAGGAAAAAAGTGAGTGGTGTTGAAGAAGGAGGGAGATTCCAATCAGGATATATCGGCATATATATTACCCTTCTTGCCTCGATATTTGAGAGCGAAGTCTGCAGGGTTGGCGGGTATAACCACACGCAGCTGTATTTTATTATTGATGGCATCGGAAATGCTTGGTGAATCTTCCTCGCGTTAAACGGTCAACCGTGTAGATGTTTACTGACATTGCAAATGCTTAAAGCATTGACATACAACCACATTTTCCTATCTTCGAATCTGCGATTGTATTACATTCGATTTATTTTCCTTTTCACTTTCGTAATTTTACATCGACCATTTCTCATCGTTTTTTGATACCGACGCGATATTTGCGCACGAGCGCCGGATATGCGAATGTGAATTAGTGTTAATTCACCTTTGTTACACGGGTATCTCCTCATTTGCAGGAGACTTAATTAATTCAGTTATCTGCCTCGAGGAAGCCTCGAATTCCACCTGCGTTACGAGTGTCGCGGGATTGTGTTTGAGAATACGTGTTGCGCATAATCAAGACGCGCTGTGTATATTTGGTACTCCAGCAATGGGGTATAACACTGCGGATCCCTATTTCCCTTCGAAACAATTCGAAACCTGAAAACAGCTAGAAGCGTTTTCTGCGATAAACAATATTTATGTGCTTGTCATTTATTGACGACAGCTTTTGCCACTCTTTTTTACATTTTTTCAAAATTATTCAGAATGTTAAAAAGATTTTTAAATTTCAAAGATTTTCCATTCATCTTTTTAATTTAGAAACATGCAATTTTTTAATATAAAGTAGTCTTTTGATAAACATTTTTTATCAAAGATGTAGAAATTTGTTGGGAGAGTTTGTTAGAAAGATGCATATAAGTAATTACATTAAATTATCGCGCAAAAGCTTTTTCTTATAGCGCTCGCCAACAGTTTAGAGAAGTAATTAAGAAAGTTAGGCAATAGCCTTCTCATTTTCATAATCACCGCACAAAATGGTATAAATTAACAGTAAATGTAAATCAACGATGTTTTTACGCGGTGCCAAGGTGTATTGCGACCGTCGTGAAATACCGTTCATATATTTCATCAGGCCAGGAGTATAAGACTTGCGAAAATATGCTTGCATTAGCGCTCGCAGAATTACGATTCATGTCTGTTTCTTCTCAGTTATGCTCTCATTCCACGTTTACAGCCGACATTTGCATAATTGCTCTTTTTATAAAAGCGATAAGAAATCATGATGAGATATTATTTAGGAGGACATATTGTTGAAACTATAAGTTTTTAAAGAGTTTGATTATTTCGCTTATTTTTATAGAGTCCTCCCATAGCGACGTAAATCGTAAAGCATGTGATTGACGTATCATTATTTTTATATATTCGACGGTTATATGTAATTTTTCTACAATCGAAGATCTTGTTGCGATCTTATTTTATTCCTTCGCCGAAGTTTTCGAAAAGGAACCTTTTTTTTCCGCGTTGCATCGCCGAGTGTACTTTTCGTGAAGAAATAAAATTTCAACGATCACGTACGTATGTACCAGACAAGAAAGGCAGACTTTCGCGTTCGGCACGTGCGCGAAATTCCGACAAGTCGATCCGACAATACCGGCGAGGACGATGGGAGGGAATGGAAGGACGAGGGGAATTTTTGCGATCGCGCTATCATCCTGTCTGCTTCGTTGAAGGATCGGACTAATCGAAATACCGGACGTCTTTGGAGCTGCTACGTGTGTTGGTGCTCCCTGCGGGTGTAGCAACCCTTCGTCGCTACCGTTAAAATCGGGCTAGTCATCCTTATGGCTTCCGCTGTTCATTTCGGGATATCCGAAGAAAAATATCGAGACGATGGTCTGGTTGTAAAGCTTTTATCTTCGCTATCGGTTGTTCGTCTTCTCTCTTTTCTTACGACTACGACGACGATTGAAACGAAGATAATCTGAAAATTATCGTGAAGATTTGAGTGAAAGAGATTATCTACGAATTTTATTTTTGATAATACACTGGATAGATTTTTAGTAATATTCGACTGTGTCGAATACTACAGCAATTGTCGACGTTATGTATTGCGTGCGTTTCAGTCAATGAGGATTAATCGCTTTGGAGAAACTGCGTCCTTTCATAATTCTGTACAACTCAATACGTCCGACATGACGTTTCAGCCGAGACCATTCTGTTTTACGAGTGCAGCCAGGACATACTATACACGCTATAATTGAGTGCAATTGTGTTCGCTACGTGGCCAGTACCGACGAATAAATGCTTGAAACAAATCGTAGACAATCCATGCTACGCGAATTCGATTGAATATTATTAATAATATCTGGCGCTTCGATTGGTTACAGAAATTCCTATTTGTTTCAGCACTTGTATTGTATGATATCCTATCGAACCGTAGATAATTACATAATTTAATAAGATGAATTTTCAATTCCTTCGTTAATTGTTTCATTCGGCAGTCGTATCCGTGATGGGAAAATCCTTGAAGAATAACGAGATGCAAGGGATAGAGATGCGAGTGATATGATTCGGTAGTTCTTTACTTCATCGTGCGAATAATGCATTCAATTGAACCGGTAGTCTTTGTGTCGATGCGACCGTCTTATACGTGGAGAAAAAGGGGTTTGTTTCGGAATGGGAGATGCGACGTTCCGCGGGGGGTTGAAATCGGAGAAAGAGTGCCTATAGCTCCATGACCCCTATTACAAATCCAATACCCACCTAGTATACGTCTCTCTCTTTCGTTTCCTGTCTCTCTTTCTCTTCTCGATCCATCTCGACGTTACCGCCTATAGCCGCATCCTGACTGCGACGTTGCTATAAAACATATTCGCTGACAGCGACAATATTCCCCTCGGTGCTGCAGACTCGACAGAAGTAACGCTCTTGGGCCACATATTCACGCAGAAAACGCTTGCTCTACTCGCGCGAGAGCGATCGACATTTGATCGTTTGCGAGCATAATCCGGCAAATCGTATATTTATGCGCGTTATTATTTAGCATTATATTACGTAAATCAACTGGGGTTACTTTATACTATTCTATTTCGCAATTTTTCCGTACTTGGATTTTAATGGCGGCACAGAAAGGTGTTACGTTCATACAGTTTGCTTTTTATCTTCTTTTCATTATTTTGTCTCACTGATTTTTTCATTATCATCGTGGCACATTGTTCCAATTTTATTTCTTTCTTTTTTACTGCAATATTGTCTCATTCATCTCTTAATATACTATTCTTTATCTTTGTGAAGTTAGCAACCCATTTTCAGAATCTCGGTTAATTTACAGAATTCTGGTTTTTCCCAATAAATTCTTTAGAATCGCTAGACATATATTTCAAAAGAATTCTAATGATTAAATCATTAACTTTACAAAGATTTGTCTTTTATTTTTTAATATTTTGTATTTTTTGTGTTAGTGTTCAATTAGAGGCGAATAATTTTCATGTTCTTTAAAAACTTCGGGAATAAATATTTCGTCCGTATCCCTATCTAAAACGGAAAACCCTTGGGACCGATAGAATTCAGAAGGTTCTTTTTCAAAGAATGTGATATACTTCTATGCAGCTGCCGTGTACTATTCCCAGCATGCATTGCCATTCGCTTCCTTCTAGAATAGCAAACTACCTCGTTGGTAGTCGAAAAATGCTTCAGTCCCAGGCCAATCCCTCAAGAAGAACATGGACAGAGCGTTTTAAATAAATACCTGAATAGATTCTCCGTGTAAACGGATTTAACACTTCGCTTTTACAGCGCAGGAGATACGTCCCGAAATGTACTTTTGCATTCTGCATGCGTTTTCGTGAGCAGAATCCCGTTCTGATTGCAGTCTTTCGATACGTTTGTACCGGACGTAAAACGGATATATGATCTATTTCCCATTTCCAAGGTCGTATACTTAAATTTTATGTAGGTATCTTTTAAATTGTTAAAATTTTCCTGAGAAATGCACATTGTTGATAGAACGTAATACGGGTAGCTTGATCGGAAATTAATGTAATTTGAATATGTCTCATCGACGATTGGTTTACGTCGACATTTTTATTGGAAGTTGAGCTAGTATGTATGTATTTGGTTGATGTAAGGGATTATTATACAAAAGCTTGCGCTTATACATGTACCATCGCTGGCGCGATGTCGGGCTTAGAATGTCAGTAGAAGAGGGTCGTAAAACGGGAAGCGTATTACACTATTAGTAGCGAAGCGGGCAAAGTACACGTTGATTATTTTTACAGTTACGGCTGTGCTCTGCGATTCTAGACTATGGGTTAATAGAATGGATCTTTCAAAGTGGCTTTGATGCATCGCGAAAGCGTTTATTATTTGATATAACGCTATAAAAGATATAGAGTGTATTCTCTTCTCAAAATATTAGATTAATTCAAAAATTCGTTTTTCTTCTGTATGACCCTTACACTAAAAAGAAACAAAAGAAAAAAATAGTGAACGAACTTTGTTGTATTCCTTTCTTCGATATTATATTAAAAAATTAAATTATAAAGATGTTTCTGTCTATACACACGATGGATGGGATAGCTTTGTTATTTCCTTATCCTTGACGAAAAATATGTCGGGAAATGTTCGCTAAAGGCCACAATAACAATGCGACTCGCGTTGTTCAGAGCGACATTAAACTTGCCACGGTGATTAAGGGGTGGCTCCGCCTGGCGACGGAGGTAACGCAAGAACAAGAAACAGCAACAAACTCTTAGGCGGTGCCTGCTGTACTCAAGTACTTAGGCGGAGAGTCCCTTCGTGGAATAGCGACCGTGCAAGTGACGGGCTGCAGCACTCAACCCCCAAAACTTAAGCGTGTTTATGCTAGCCTCGCCACTTGCGGCTCTCCGAGGGGTGATTCGGCAGCTGCCTCCCAAGGATTAGCACAGAGTCCTTCGAGACGTCGCTCTGATAACACGCGAGTGGCTTTTTCATAAACAAGCTAGTAATGACCATCAGCTTTCTTTCACGAAAATCATTTTGTTTCTGTCGAAAAAATTAAGTCTAAGTTTTTATTGTATTATTATGGATATATCACTGCGATCAATAATTTTGCCGAACAAATGAATCCAGTTGGGGATTAAATATTTGGCAAGTTGATTCGTTTACGTGCAACCTAGCAACGAGAAGTTGATTCCGAATCGGTGAATAATCCTCGATTTTCTGGTTATGGGTCGCGACATCATATTCGAAGTTTCGGATGAAACTTCTGATACAATGACAGTCGGTATTAACATTCGATATTCCACAGTCGTAAACCTGCGGAAAGGTTTGCGGATGTATAGCAGCTTACACTCTGTTACTTCTCCCTTGCCATTTCTCTCTCTTTCTCTCGTTTCTGTTCGGTTTGCTTAGATATTCGTAAGTGCGTCTGTGTGGTAACGTACGTTTGTATGGTGTATTAACGTTGCTTGACGCGAACTCAACGAAGTCTAGAAAGTTAGCTCGTAAATTCCGCCCGATATTTGTATATAGAATACGTCAGAGTTTGCGTTATCGATGATACTAAATGAAGGTTTGTAACTTTGATAATAAAATTTTGCCTCGTAGTCGCGTAACTTGTACGAGCTAACACCCGATCTGGTATCGCGCGTTTGCATGCAAAGATGAATGTGCCACGAGTACTGCGTGTACGAATGATGTATACCAACATGTATCGATTACTTATACGATATAGACTGTAGTGAAATTTATATTAGAGATTTACAATTTTACGTAAAAACATAACATTGTGTTAACCGAACGTAAGTTCTACGTACGTTCTATATAAATTTGGTATTTGCAATAGCTTCGAATTTGCCTTGCGCCAGAACCTTTGCGTGTTGTTCTAAAATGGATCGACGCAGTTTGCCTGAAATAACAATGGTATCAGGAGATAAAGTATTACCGCCCCAGCCTGCCAGTTCTATCTTTCTCTTCTTCCGTCTTTCGTTTCAATCCCTTTCGTGCGATCGCCTAGGGATTATTTTGAATCTTTCCAAATTTTACGTTTACTCGTGCTAAAAATTAATATTCTTTCGCTGAGAGATATTTTTGATTCCACGATGTTATTGCAATTAATTTCATTCTCGCTGATATTTTGGTTGAATTATTTATTTGTGTTCGTATTCAAAATGAAGAGAGAAGTGCTTCTCCATAAATACTGTATAATTGAAATTTAATGTATATTTTTATTACGGAACAGATTATATAAAATAAACAGATAAATTTGGTCAGTGCGACCAAATATTGCCGACGTTTGCGACCGTTTCACATGGTAGTTTTATTTTTACTCAATCTGTCTTGGTTCTCCGGTACGACGTAACGTCGCTACGTGACAGGATTTATTCGCGTGTTAGACGTTAAATGTTTCATTGCGCGTATCTTTAACGAGGTTGGGGCAATTTGAGTATTTTACAGGACCTTATATTCGTCTTTCAAATTTTCTGGCGGAATTCGTGCAGGTAATCAAATTTTATAGACACGAACATGGTTTCTCTCTCGTACCTGTTTTAAAATGAGACAATTTTGCAAGAATAAAAGACGTATTAGTATTTTTAAGTTAAATTGAAATCGAGTTTTTATTGTGCTACTTTATCATGTACGACATCTGTGTACTTAATTAATGAATGAAAATTATTTTGTTAATTGTAATTATTTTACAACGCGACATTTTAAGCTTCATCTCGTCAACATGTTGAAAAGTAATTTTAGCATCTTGATTTATGTATATATGCGAACCAATATGACGCATAAAATGTAAACACGGGGAAAGTTTTTAAGGGCTCTCTCGTTCAATGTTGAGGAAGTTTATTTGCCTTTTATGTGCCTTCAGAGTCTCGTTGTTCGGGCACTTGCGCTACACAGTAACAAATATCTTGGTGTAAGTATACATTCTTATGTATGATGGAAAGATGGATAATAGCGGCACTTGAGATTGATAGTCATTGTAGGTACTTTGCTCCCGATTTGTTTTTGCATCCAATTTTGTAAATACACGCCACGCATGCCTCGATATTACTTGTGAGAATATATTTAATTTTTTTTTGTTTCTAATATTGCCAAAATACATTTCTGTATTAAATCGTCCATTCGTAAACTTTTAAAATGAAATGTGTATTGGTATCATTAAAAGTCTCGAGATTATAATTTCGTTCTGTTAATTCTGTTTTTTATACGGCTTTTTTCCATTTGCTACACTTGTGCAACGTTTTATCGAGATTTTTATAGCTCTCTTGAAAATATTTTACGTACTAAATCCTTGAGATAATAATCTGCTCGTTTTCGAGATGTATTCTTACATTACAGCAGAATAAAAATTCATGCCCGGTGGAACTCTGAAACTAACTTGCAACTTTGAATATCGTTATGTCGCATTGGAGTTAGCAAACGGGGAAGATGCACTATCCCTAAGGGGATAACATAAAATTGCAATGTATGTCGAGACACCACTTCGCAATCGTTTCGTCACTTTGTAGCCCAGGACAATTGCTAAACACTTAAGAAGTTTATGTAGACTAACATACGAAATAGCGTCTTGTTTGTTAAATTTGCGACTCACGTGCCTCATAATACGTGCTGTAATTTAATGTCTCGTTTTGAAATTCCATTGCCTTAATCATATCTTATCACACAGTTTCTTGACGAATGTAATTGCATATTAATGATACAATCACAAAATGTTAGAAGTAATTTTATGTTACAAAGACTTATGTATATACTGAAAAAAAATCTGATTGCATTAATTGGAATTCTGTTAGATTCAACCAGTATGTCTGTTGGAAAATGAACGAATCAGAATTCTTTTAGGAATTACCAGATGAGCATGATTAATTTCTTCCTGTTAAATATACCAGAATTTCTTATTAATAAATAAATAAGGTTAAAGCTCTCAAGATGTACAATCTCAAATATTAAAAAGTAATGTTCGCCCAACTCGCACAATAATAAAACTGCTAGAGTAACGCGCTGCGGGTAACGTTTACCAGAATTCTGATTGCACGTTCCTTTGTAACCAGAAGTTTTATTAATCCAACTGGAAAATACTAATCAAATTCTTATAATTAAGTCTATCAAACGTTCTAGTTATAAAAAATTGAGTCCAATCATGACAACCAGAAATTCTGTTTCGTTTCACCAGAATGCTTTCTATTAGATATGTCTTGTTCATGTAATTAGACCATTTTTCTCAGTGTACGATCAATGATTTTTAAGGGTACTTAAATGCACAGTGTACCGTTTTCAATTATTTTTGGAAAATGCATGACACGTGTTATTTTTCTACGTATATTTTTATATTACGTCCACTGTATTCTTCCTTTTTTCTACGAGAGAGAAAATTCAGTGGAATGCACTAAAGCGAAATAAGAGCGCGCTCGGTTTTACGAAGGAATGAACATTCGAAAATATGCATTAGATTATAGTGATGGCTAAAGTCATCGGGGTAAAAGCTAAATTTATATCTTTATCTCTCTTGTTTTCCATGGCGAAACTCGGGGATTAAACTAACCCCACCGGCTTCTTCCTACATCGACTTCGCGCCGCTCGCTCTCATCTCCGATCCGGCGTCGTCTACTCTTAATAGGCCATATTATCTCTCAGCCGGAAAGCTCGGGTAATTTTAAAAGTTCCCTCGTATCGGCCCCATGGTGATGCCCTTGGCGTTTTCCCGGGGAACGACAGATAAAAGCGTGGTGAGGGGTGGACGAACGAACGCGGCATTGTGTATGCTAAAAAAGAGAATGCTTGAAGAGGAAAGATACTCATATAGATTTCTAGTGTATTAAAAAAATCTTTTATTAACTTTTATTAGAGAGGTAGAATAATTCAGTGTATATGTTAAATAATGTAGATTAATCATATTTAGCGACAAAGGCATGAAACATGTAATTTTATCTGTAATTTTAGTTTGTATTTGTTAAATTCCCTATTGGGGATGTGCTAGATGTACTCAAGATAAATTGTCGTCTATATTCTCTTTGTCAAGTAATTACATCTGCTCTGAATTGTCGCATGCTGCGCCGTGATACGCTAATGTTACCTGGTCGGCAAGAAAGACTATCGTCCCATTTGTCTACACGACGTATCCCACATTGGCGACAGTCCTTCTTCGTCGGACTCACCGGAGGCTACCTCACAAAAAGCAATAGAGATTCGTAGACGGCGTGTAAAGAGAGAAACAGCATGTACGTTGATACACGTAGCGAGTAGCGAGGTCAGAGATCCGAGGAAGAAGAAGCGGCCGTGGAGGAACATTGTAGGTAGCTACTAGATAGCACATCTTCCCGCTTGCACCGCTTGAACTACGTGCGCAAATCTACAAACGAGTAGACGTATACAAACCAGAGCATCACGCTCACGCACTGAGCTGACGCTATTCCGTCGGCAATGCTTCTGCATTATAATGTTTGCACCCTTGTTTATTTTACCTTGTTTATGCCGGTTGTAGTCCGGGTAGGAGTGCCTGGCGTTATTTTGCACAAGAGGTGACTATCACTCCCTATTTCCTTTTCCTCTCTTTCTATTCTCTTTCTTCTCGACATCAATCTCTTTAATATTCTTTCCCTGCGTTATCTAGCTTTTCGTTATTTCTCTTTGTTAGACATCTTGCTCCTTTTCGCAAATACAAAGCGATTGGCATATAGAATGCTACAAAAAATATTGTTTGTTAGAATTTTTGTGATTACAATATATAGCAATTTTTTAGAAAAATTTGCCGAGTAGATTTTGTCGAAGTTGAAAAACTACTTTCCTCTCTCTAAGTATAAGACGACATTCTTCTTGGTGAAAATTTAAAATTCCCATTGATCCGTCGGGAAATTCCTTTTCTTCCCGTGGGGTATGTTGCTTCCTTCGTCGCGTTCATCGTGTCTCAACGAAATGAGAAAGAAGAAATATTTTGAAATGCATTGAACGTCACGTACGACGACAAATGTTACATTGTTAACTCTGTTTCGAGCCAACGTCCAGGGACGCGGAATGACGGCGAATCAACAGTTTTCCTATCATATTTTATCGGGACAAGATTTCAATTCATAAATTTTCCACGTGATATGATATACGTCGAATGAGTCACATTAAAAACATATAGATATAAAAATTGTATTTGTTTCGCATCGCGGATTTACAAACGCGAAAATGATAGCACGATAATTTTTGCTTTCCCAAATGCGTCGTCGCCATAATTCAACGATGCGGGATACGATCGTGTATCTAGCGCGCCATTAGTTCCCGGGTGTCTAAACACTTTGGGACACAGTGGTAAATGGCAGACGGTATAGCGCAATGGACCGTTTAACTAGGGTTTATCGGTAAGTGTAAGCAAGATCCACATTAATATTTCATTCACTAATGCGCGATGTTTAGTCGAGTTCTCTCTGTTCTAACACATGTGATTCAGATTTACAGCAGTATTGTTATTTTCTTTTCAACCAATCAGGAAAGCTTAGGATCTTTTTTCTAGTCGGAAGATTTAGAGATTTTAATAAAGTTGTGGTATTTTTTTCTTTTGTTCTTGAAACTTGCCATTTTATCAAATATATTCTTTTTTTATTACTATATGTTTATTTTCGAATTCATATGATAAATCAGTTAGAAAGTTTGCTAGATCCATCTGTCGCGTAATCGTGAATTTATGGAGTACTCTTTATCGATCCCGGCGGTGTCTTCGATTCTATCCCTTTTTTCGTATTAACGCCGTAATGTTCGTTCCAATCTTCTTTGGCGCAGCCGGCTTTTTCAGTCCGGCAGCACTTATTTAGCCAAGACTTAACGTGGATTAATGCGTCCCTTACGGGGACGATGCTCTGTACTCGTGGAATTCCCGCGTGGCCTTTTAGGTGACTTCCGTGGACGGCCGTGCACGCGACGACGTAAATTTTCGGAAGTTTCTCTCAGTTAAGATTTACCGGACCCATTGGATCGCGTCGGAACGTCTCCGTAGGTGTTGCTCCGAACTTCTTCCGTATCATTTACAGAAGTATCGTTCAAACGGCGATTCGAGCGTCGTTGCGCTCTGACATGCATCATGCACCAGCCGTTGCCATCGCGGACGTATCTGCGGACTTTCGTGACTTCCGTTAGAATTCTTTTTACGTGACTACGTGCGAGAAGTGACATAAATTCTCGGGCAAGTTTCAGCGCGTACATACATCCAGTAGTATCGGTGTTTTCGCGGGAACTTTCTTCTGGATTTTCTCGGTCTGTACGGACGAAACTGATGCGAGTTTCATTCGCAGGCCTGCCGACCGTTGTTCGAGACTCTCCAGGCACTCTTATCCTCGAATATCTTCTTTCGGGGTACGTTTCAGACTGAAACGTTGAGTGGAAGGCGAGAAAAGTAAGGGAGAAGTGGTCGTTGTTTGCCGTAAAATAGAACGTTTTGTTCTGAGTGAGCTACGTAATAGTGTCCTAGCGTTTACAACTTTGCTCGCTATCTTGGTTTTTACTGCTTTTCTGATTTTTTCGAGCGTCATAAGTCATACGTATCATATGCTTATTATTTTCTATTAAACGTACTGGTTATGCGATTATTCACTCTGTTTTATGAAGTCCTTCGCGGTTTAAACTGGATGTCTGATATGGAAATCTAGACTATCAAAACAACAATATCACAAGTAAAGTTGTTGAATAGTTCTCCGAATTAGCTCTCGAAATGCTCTGCAATTTTAGATTTAATCGACGTTAGATTTACGCAATTTCGCTAGTAATCTTAACCCATTAGGGACGAGAAATCATTTCATATCTTTACACACACATACATGCACAGAGATAGAACGTGCTCTTGCACCTGTATATTGTCGTGCATTATCGTGGACCAATCTTCATCCTCTCTGTTCCCATTGAACCGTCTGCGAAATTCTAACGTAGTCTGATACGATTAGAATTTAGATTACTGCCAATGGAGGATTTTGCCATAATGCAGATCGACAAAACAAATTGACTCTGCGTGTCTCTATTTGCGTTTTTTTTCTTTTTCTTCGCTTCTCTGTCTCTGCATCTGTTTGTTGCAAGCACGTTCGAGTAAGGTATTCCTCGAATGAGCAGTGCACCCGTATCGGAAATGAAATGAGTAGGAAAATCAAGTGATTCTGCGAATTCTCTTCTCGTTAAATTACTCGTATCGTCATAGCCAAGTGATCACTGCCTTAAAACTAAACCAGCAGAGCTTTTTGAATTACGAACGGTAATTGAAGTTCAAGAATGCATTTAATATGTCATATATAGACGTGAAAAGTAGATAAATTTATTACTTGATTTATTATTAGATAGATTTTTTAGTTTATATTTATTAGCGATATGCTAGCTTACAAGTAAGTTTTTAACGTCACACTGATAACTTGACTATTAAAGTTATGATATTGTACGAGATTATTAGTCGCTAAAGTTTTCGTAACAAATCAAAGAAAGAGTAAGAGACGCGGTAGTGCTGGCGGCAAATATCTCGTACGGATGATACTATATATCTTTGCTCGAATGATTGAGGAGTAATAATATTTTAAGAATTCTACTTGTAATATTTAGTTTAGTAGTATTGGGGACAAATAGGGTCATATTTATTACTATTGTCATATTTATTACTCGAATACATTTTCATTATTTCTATGTGATGTTTTTTTTAGTAATAATTTAATTGGAGCAATATAGTCTAATAGACAACTTCAATAATTGTTTGACGAGAAAATTGAACGATAGAAGTATTTTGTTAAATATATATACATCAGTAATTGTTTATAATAATCTCAATTAAATTAAATTCCTCTATCTTTTATTTTTGTATAAATTCTACGCAAATACAATAAACGATTTTATGTATTTTTACATTACTTTTTGTACGTTATGTCTTGTCGAGGTGACACGAATAGCGATTTAAAGATATCTCGCGGTTGCGCTTCTCATCCCCTGATTTCCGAAACAAGATAGTCTTCTTGAATTGTAGGAATCCGGCCATGTTCGGCCTTTTTCGGATTTCTAGATATAACTCTCCCGTTGTGGATGGACGAGAAGACCGTTTCCTTTTCCCCTTTCCCGTGTTCGTTTTTCTCGTTTTTTTCCCCCGTAGTCCCTCCGCCTTGTCTTCTTCTTTTCGCCTCGTCTTTCCATCCCGGCGAAGAAACAGAGGGATGCGTTTATCTCTGATGAATTTATGCCTCTTTTTATAAGGACATGCCGCGTTCCCGTTCGCCGAAACTCCACTACACACTTACCCTGCGTCACCCTCCGACTAGTTGAAGTATCCGGGCTTCATTTCTTTATGCCAGACTATCCTTGTTTATTCGTGTTCCGTGAGGCGGATCGCGATTTCGAGATAAAGGCTCGGAAGCCGGATAAAGCTGGTCCGCGGGATACCCCTGTTTTTCTGCGGATTCTTAAAGGGGTGAATTTATTATGGGCGTCACTCCTTGGCTCAGTCTTGGCCAGCTTGATACGTGACGCACGAGATTGCTTCCGCGAAAATTGCTTCTAGATATAGAAGCTTTTCGTAACTAAAACAACGATTTGTATGGACTCCTTGACAAATTGACGATAAATGATCAATGAGTGTAGAACGGATTTACGAACTTTTCGCGAACGATTTTAGAATTAATTTTCGTTTGCGAGTTTCATCTTTGCATTAGCATGCGCAAGTAATTGTTACTGCGCCGAGAATTCTGCAAATGAGTTACCGCGTTATCGTTTTATCATTTCCTCAATTAAAACTCGTTGGTATGGTATTCTCGCAGAGAGAGCTTTTATCGGGTCAGCCGTCGAATGGCTGCATAATATCTCGGAAATTTACATAATGCCGATAGCGGCTGCGAGAGCGAGCCTCTTTCTTTTATATTACTGCAATGCCTTTCTTCTAGCAAACTGCCGTAAATGGAGCCGAAGTTTCGCGTGTCGCCAATTTCGGACTACGTTCCATTATCGATAGTTCGCAGTCTGTAATTAGTGGAGGCGTCGTTATCTTCGGTCCTGCCAGATCGTAGCCAAGCCGTTACGCCCTCCCGAAGACGAGGCCGGTACGGTGACTAACAAGAATTTTAGATTAAAGATGTCCCGTATTCGAACTAATTAATAAAAAGATTAATGCGCGCGTAGTAGTTGAAAGCAGATGCGGAGTTTGTATTAGCTTTGTAAGAAATCAATTTTCTCGTTCCTCTTAAATATTTTCTTTTCGATCTATAAATATCTTCGCTAATTACTTGGAAATTGTTTAGTGTCTTGCAAGTTTCCAGACTTACTCATTCACTCAGCAAGCACGTATTTAAACATTATCAAGGAAAGTAACCATTAAGATATTACGCTCTTTTAGTAATCTTATATTTTCCCTTTTTCTTTATTCCTTGTTCCCTCGCTTTCAATTATTCACGTAGATTCTTTTACAAGATTTTCACGATGAAACTTTTTCCGTTTCTCGTGCTGCGGAAGTTATCTCGTGCCGGTGATACGTCAGAGGAAAATAACATTTCCGGATACACCCGGTCGGAAGTGTTGTCCAATCTGCTCTCGGTTATCGAGTTTCTCTCGACTCCTCCGAAACAAAGGATGTGCTCGGCGGCTTATTTGTTTTGCGTCTTAAAGAAATGCATCCGCGGATACGATTTCTATGAGAATGGTTAGCCTTCTCAAATGCAATTCGAGAGTACGCTGCATCGTCAGCATTGCTCCGTTTCCCAGTCGATACGACCATGGCCTGAAACGACGACGACGACGAAGACAACGACGACGATGACGACGACGACGACGACGACGACGAGGAGAACCAATAGCAGTCAGTATTCCATTCGGTCAGTCACGTACCACGTCCAGTACGAGGTATTCTCGTTGATTCGGATCGTGGAAAGAGCCCGATTGGCGCTTAAGCGCAACCGTTACCGCGTTGTCGGAATTACGGTCTGAGAACCGTTCCGGGGCTCTTGCCACGTTCGTAACAATAATGGTAATGATATTAACCATGTGCCGCGGCGTATGGCGATGTCACAGGTCGCGGTACCGTGTGGCGAATGTCTTTCGGATTAAGAGAATTGGATAATGTCAAACGGTCCGGTATAAACGACCCCGAGCTGTATCTAATTTACCTTTAGAGTAGCTTCGTAGCGTCAGGTATTCGAATATGCGTTTGGCGCACGTGATTTATGAATGTCGATATTATACTACGAGAGGAATTTGATCGTTGAATATTTCCCTCGGTTATTGCGACATAGCTCGGTGCGCGACACAGCTCGATGATGTGTGCATGTACGTTTGATATTAAAAATTATCATTTCTCGCAATGGTATGTGCGGCGATTCCCTCTCCACAGTGCAATTGTCGGCTATTGACCGAGGCTCGGGTCGCTTCGATCTCCGCGGTTAATTTGTACGCTTGTGCTCGGTTTATACGTACGCTTGTTCCACTTTTTCTTCTCTCGACGGAGCACAACGTCATGGGCACGTGCAAACATATTGGATAAAGATTGCATCTTCAGAGCCTCGTGTTCGGCTGCGCTATCCGGGCCCGCACGAATACATTCCTGACGAGTTTGCACTTGTTCAACAGCGAGCAAGAGTGATGCACAATGCGCTACAGCGTCACCGGTGGAGTTTCTCGCTAATTACGTCGAGTGTTAGCCTAGTCCGGTAATGCGTGCAAGCTCGAAATAATCCGCCAACTTTCCAACGTTGCCCGCTCGTATTCTCCGCTCCGCACCGCAACCGTCTGCTTTCGTCGTGGAAAATCGCACATCGGTGGGTCGCCCGAAGTGAACTGGCCGCGCTCCCAATTTGCAGTTACCGAGATTTAGGATTGCGCGAGAGTGATGGGACGAGAGAGAGAGAGAGAGAGATGCCTGACGGCGTTGACGCATGCGAGGATTGACAAACTTATCTCAGGCTAATTGAATCGCTGATTTTTCAACAAGGGCACAAGTTAAGCCGCGAAGTTAATCTCGATGAAAACGCAGAGTACAACGCGAAAGGAAGCGTTGTTATTTCACAGTCATAAAAGTTCTACATTTGTTATGTAATGTATAGTGACATATATTGTTGGAATGATTAACGCATAATGTTTCAAGATATAATTGCTTTGGGTCACGCATTCGTGCCCTTTTTCAAAATAAACGGCTGAATCGTATTGTCATTGAATCGATCGATTCTGCGAACGTAATGTTCGCAATATAACGAACCCAGCGTGAAAATTATAATACGCCATGCGCGACGCGCATTTACGTTTTGCGAGGGGATTACTCTGAATTGTTATATATAATTCTATTTGCTAGTCACATTGTCCGAGCAGTACTAATGAGATGGACGAATCGAAATATGTTTCAGTAACAAATTGTACGTTCGGTAACTGTGTTACGAAATTATCGTGAGAGTAAATCAGGCGGCGTCGTATCGTACACCATGACCGCGTCGTATCCAGCGTCGTTTGCGTTTCATTTGCACCCAGACTGACGCTGATTTAGAGGCGCGCGTCGTACCGTTGCGAAGTACTTCTCTTTATCTTAATACCGTGCCGGTAATCCCCGTTGCGCGCTCACCGATCTTCGGGCTCTCGTCCATTGTTGCGATCGAACAAATAGCTTCCTGATGCCACGCGATCCATTCAGCTTAGCCCAATTCGCTCGAATGGGCCCTGGGGTTCTTCTCGGCGCGGCGGTGCGATACGAACGAGAATTGCTTACCGCATTCGCAGGAACAACGCCAGCGGTCGCATACAGACACACGTTAAAATCAGGATGTAATTGTCGTCGAATTCAACCGCGTACATTCGCGTCGTCATTCGTTCGTTCATTAGAATCCCCGGTCTCTCCGGCGTCGCGCGCAATTTCTCGATCTCGGATGTGGCTGAACTGCCCTTTCTCGTTGTAACAGAATCATCGGACAAGTTGAATTTTCGCCTTTAAATCGAATCGGACACACGCAGTAATCAAGCGAATTAGAGGTGGACTGTGGTTCTTTCTAGCATGTCTCGTCGTAAGCAGATTTTATTGTATTTTAGTCAGTATTGGAATCAGTTGATTTTACTAAAATAATAATTATGAGAAAATATTTATATTTTAATTTATAATAATAATCGAATTTTCATTGTTCCTTATTTTATTCCAAAGTCTTTTATTTGTACAAAACCTAACATCGACTGGTTGAGAATTTGTATTTTGATATTTCTGAAGTAAAAACTTCTAAAGTATAAGATTCTAGTGTGATAATTTAGAAATCGAATTTGGAAGCGAAAGGTTGTTCATCGAGAGAGTAACTTCGTGATAGAGCAAAAGATACGTACGTGTAAAATAGAGAGAAGATCTCCCGTGAAATGTAAGATAGAAAGAATCTAAGGAAGAGAAAGAGAAAGAGAGAGAAAGACTGGTCTCGGAGGCCCCAGTCACGTGGAGGTTTAATCCTGTGCAATAAACTGGCCCGTCGCCCTGTGGACTGCTGGTATACCTGCGTCACTATCCGTTACGTCCATCAAGCAGAGCCACCGTTATCTTCTTCCACCTACTCCCGTGTCTACGTCTTCTTGCACTTTGCACCCTGTTGCGACGAATCAGTAGATCCGTCGGTATCGCGCGTATAACCTGAAGGTTCCTCGGATTACCTTCGCATCTCGATCGTTTTTCGCCAAAGCAGTCTACTGAGGTTTTGCTATAACGATTTTTCGATGTCTTTAGAAGCTCCCAATTTTATTTTTTACGAAAGATAGTTGCGCGGTGTAATTTGCATGAAGTTATCTCAAAATATCTCTTCCACGGAATATAATTTTGAAAAGATGCTGTAAGAATTTTTTAGATATGAACTTTTCGCGTATAGAAAACGCTTCTTGCAGAATAACATCGAAGATCAAATAACATTTATGTTATTCTATGTTTAAAATCTTGTAAGATTGAAGATTTGTTTCTGATTTTTCTTAATTCAGAATACATCTAAAAGTCTTTTTCTTCTTCGATCTTAAAAATTGATGCAAAGAGGAAAATTCAACAATATATAAATTAATATTCAATAAGATTAATTTACTTGTAGATACAGACTCCTAATTGGAATAAGATTAGCGGTACAGTACTATCCAAATATAATTCCGCTAATTGCATGTTGAAAGCAGTTGTCACCATAGTATAGCATTACGAATCGCTAGAATTTAGCCTTGTAATGCTATAGCTCCGGGCTTCTGTAATAGCGTAACCCATTCTCCCTCGAATACAAGGCATGGCTTACTATTGCTTTGCTACATATAGGATTATCGGGTTACATTAATAATGCGTAGCAGTATGAGCGAATTGCGGTTACGTAGAATTGATATGGATGCTTCACTTATCTTCTAATTCTCGTTACCACATAACGGTATTATGCATTTTACGAGACTAACTCTATGGGACAGCATAAAAGTAGTCTTTCATAAATTCATAATGAAGGGATTAAGTCAGATTTCATCCAATTTCGAATTGTTTAATAACGTACTCGATTATCCTCTCTTTCGGATATCAAAAGCATTAATGCTGTTAACATATCGGTTATAACTGTGACTAAATTTTATTAGTATTTAATATAGTAAAACGGTGCTCTTCAACTTTTGACTCGTATTGCGTATCGATACGCAGTATGAGTGAGACTATTAAAATTATGGAAAATCATGTTACATTGCATTATGTAATTTAATCATCACGGTAATAAATAAAATAAATAGCGGGAATAAATAGCGTCGAAAATTTCACGCTTTCGAGGCAATCCGTCGATTATTCATTCGGTCGTTGCAACAGTGCAATATCGTCATCAAGATTATTGTACCTTAATAAACCGCAGACGTATCTTAGACAAGAAAGGAAGAGAGAAAGAGTCTCTTCTTTTTTATTCTTTTCCGCTCGTTTCGCCGCTGTTACGCCGGCTCGTCTGCGACAGTGGTCGGCGAGTGCGCGGGGCGTATTTAATTCTCAAGAAATGGTCCGATCGTTTGTCACGTCACCTGACATTTCCTAAGTCGCTAGAAATGTATCCGGCAAAAATAATGAAACCTCTATTTCATCCCTTTTCATTTCATTTCGCGTCGTCGCACCGTCGTCCGTCTCATTTGATCTACCATCGAGGTCCGAGATATTTCGGGAAACACGATAATCCTGCCCCCAATTAGGATGACATAGATATGCATCAAAAGAATTAACATTGATATCTTCTCTTTATAAAGTTAATATAATCTTTCTTTGCATTTTTCCTCTTATTTTTCTTCTTTTATTTTGAGTTGGGATTGCGTGCCTAATATAGAGTGAGTTGATAAAAATGTCGAGGTACCAACAATGTGCAAATTATAAATTATCAACAATATCTTTCTGTGAATTAAGCTTATCTTTTTATTGAAAGATGAATTTCGTTTTTTTAATTAACAAATAAAAGAAGGTTAATATTATTTTTTTGTTACGTTTCTAATTTAGCGCGACAAATAATATTAGCTTGTATTTTTATCCGGTTCTGACTTTGTTTCGCAAGTTTCTATTACAATGTAATGCTCTTGTAAGATTCTTGTCATTTTTTTTCAGAATCAGGATACAATGTTCAAATAACGAAACTCAGAATACGGCGCTTTCGATAATTCTGCAGGTTCTTTATGCTTTTGGCACGTGACGTATTATGCCGAGCAAATGTTAAATTTGACCACATTTGTCGTCATTAAGCCATTACGTTTCAACACTAAAGTTCCGCGACTGGTAATGTTTCTACTCGACATATATGAGGAAAAGTGGATATAAAATACCGGCTATTTACTCTACCGAAAATTTAGTCTTTCTGCTGCCTGTGCTTATGTGATGGTTAACGATAGTTTAAATATTAAAACTGTTTTATCTGAACATTTCATCAAGAAGATTGTATAGTTTTTATTGTTATACACAAATTTACAGAAATACCAGTTTTCTTTTAAGTAAATATAGACATATGTAATTGTTCTCCATAAAGATAAAAAGAATTTTGAAGCTAGATGTTGTAAAGTACATCATAAATAGTCGATTGCGACTTGATATCGCAATTCGGACATATGTGATTGCAAGTAGTGCACAAAGCGATACCGTTCCGTTGGCATCCGATAGTTTCGTTTTGTCATCTGGTCTCCAAAAAGTTGCCGACATTGTCGCTTTATCGCTGGTTTATGGGCGCTTTTACGTCCGATATGCCGGAGATTGGTTCTTCGTCCTTATCGAGAGATAGAGGGGCGGGGATAGACCGTCATAGAGATGCGGCGAACAGACTGCAGTCCTGCCGGAATCACTCGGCGATCCGATTTGGCAGTTTCGTGGGAAATGGGAATTCCAATAACCATGTCGTCTTGGAATGCTGACATACTAACGGAAGTTACTCGGTTTTAATGCGTTGTAATTTTTGGAGATATCATTTTTTTTCATCGAAAAACTTGTCTGTTTTCCGTGATCTCCTTTTTTCGCTTCTATGGCCAATTGTAATCGAAAGAAGAGCATTCTCGTTTTTTTGCACGAAAGCAGATGCTCGCTCTTTCGGATACGGAAGGGTAGTTATTGCTTTGTAAAGAAGAGTAAGAGCTTTGTTTTCGGTTGGCACATATATGTGATAGTGGATATAAGCAGTAACACCAGAATAAGGGGAAAAAGAGAAGGAACGAAAGCATACGAGCGCAAATGTGTTCTAAGCTATAAACGCGTTGCATACTTTTTATAATATTTATAGTAATTTTACTCTCGAGTTCGCACCGTTCCGTAATGGGCAATATGCACTCTCCGAAATTAGTATACAGAACGTAAAAACATCTTGCCTTGCTGCACCCTTGGTTCGATATAATTTTTGTTTGTTCTTTGCCTTACCTCTTCTCCTTTTTTTCGCCTTGACTTTTCGCCGTGCTCCAACTTTCCCGACGTGATAATGCACCTACTGATGGATAAATGCTCCACGCAATAGTAGAACTGTTTAAACTTTTATATTCTCAAAAACCATGCCACTCCCGTTTTCATATTCTTCGCTCGAGTCAGCGTGGGCTACGTAAATTTTTTGGTACAGTGTTAAATCGTGTGTACGACTTGCATCCATTTTTAGAGCTTCTGTGCTTTTACTCGAAAGATTGAACGGGTCCATTTACAGCTCTCGAAAAGATTCAGTCCGCTATTTTTCCTTAACAATTTATATTTAGCGATTGCTTTTCGAAAGCTCGACAGGACGGGGTGAGGATAATCCTGACAGAGCAGGTTCTCAAGTATAAACAGAGCGATCCTGTCGCATCATTAGGGTGCTAGGTTTGAATAACGGTCGAACGAGGCCGTTTTACGTCCGGTTCTAATTCGGTAACTCAATCTTTGTCAAGTAAATCAATTTGGGCGTCGTTGGAGCCGCATCAGTTTGCCGGCTCATTGCATCACTGGTCCCTTTTACCCTTTTGCTCGTTTACTCTTCCCTTTGGTCTGCTGTTGACCACCACCCGGCCAAAGCTGCCGGATTCTGCCGGCATTAGCGTTAGTCCTCATCTAATCAAAGACTTCGACAACCGTGGTTATACTCTAATTATCCGAGTTTAACCTTCTTTTGTTCTCTTTCGATAATTTTAATTAATTTTATAACAATATAACAAGATTGTAACAGTATATTTTTATTTATAATTATTAACATAAATCTTTCATGATAAACAGTGTACAGTTATCAAAAATATGCATTAATTAATTACTGACTTGATTTAATTGGATATGAAATTTACAACAAAATGAATTAACATAAATACTTTCACTTTTTTATTAATGTTTATTTATTAATTTACTTTCATTATTTGTGAAAAATTTTATGAATTTAACTCTGAGGTCTCTCTTAATATAGAATTTTATTTTATCATAATAATGACGACAGTCATTAATTTAGATAGCGGGAACGATCGTCACGGAAATAGCAGGTCCTGATGATGTAACGTTATTTACGCGCCGGTATCCCATCGTTTCTTCGTTCTTTTTACCAACCTGTTAGCTTCGCTCGAGATGAATCCATAAAGCACCTCTAGACAGAGGCTGCTGAGTGAAGCTGACGTGCGCGAAGGGTATTCTGGGTGATTTACGACGTTTAAAATTAACGGCGAGTCTCGGAAGGTAGGAGACGGTAGGAAACGACCATTTTCTGCTGTTGTCGGTACTTTTCTTGCTGCTCGAAATGTCACGCAGTTCCCGGCTCTCTAATTGAAAATAAGCGAGCCGAAAAACGTACATTTCTTTGTTTTCTATATAACTCGCTGCTAATTATGATTCGCGCGAGAGATAAAATTTGGGGAGAGAATGCTGCAATTATGAAGCAATAACATTTAATCTTATTGTGTTTTAGCATTGAAGAACAAAAATTAAATGAAAGACAGATTATTTGAGCATGAAAACTTGCATTTATTTAATGAAGATAAAAGCTATATTTAATTTTTTATAAATACAACACGTTAAACCAAGAAAGATGTATTTAAATTATTTTTAAAATTGATCTAGAATTCTACATATATTTGTAACTCGATATTTTTTTACAAGATTACGATAATGTTGCGATAATTTGAGTATTGATGTCAATTTGATCGGCGATACAGGTTGTATGTGTAAGTTAATGTTATAGATAAGACATCGACATGCGATACGCGGTTAAATGCAACCGTATCGCCATACACGCGCGAAAGAGGATAAAAGAAATAGGGGATGATCGATGGGCGAAGTGCGATCGCAGTGAGCGTACCATGTGGGGTTAACGAAACGAGAGTAACCCCCGGGCAATTACACCAGTTAACTCGAGCAAAAGCGTTAGCCCAATAAGCCCGTTGATTGTCTCGAGTTATCCCGGACTACTCCCGCAGGACGTCGGGGACGGGTTTATCAATTTTTATGACCTGGCCGTGGAGGCAGTAATATCTGGCAACCTGATACAGTTGTGTAACAGGACCGCCAATGACCAGAACTCGCTCTGCCGAACCAGTATTCAGAAGCGAATAATATAAAACTTACTACATAATATACTTCCGACGAAACGTTTCCTCGGTTATAATAGATGCTCACGTCTCGCCATTTACATTCTTCGCGTAAATTTCTGCTTTAGTTACGTTTTATCGTTCGCGTGGTAGACGTATACTGTTATTCTTCAAAGTAGCGAGAAGAATCTGCCGTATTGCTGTATAACAATCCGATTACCGCAGCATGTACATAATTTTTTGATATGAAGGAGATTTTTTAAATTCGTTTAGGGAGACGCTACAATAATGATTCCTACGTTTCCTTCCTTTCTGAATTAAGCGTTTTTCATATAAACGCATAAAATGGTAACGATCAAGCCTCCTCGCTCGGTAGAGCGAGACGCATTGTGTACTAGGGCGATCCAAGCGAGCGTTACTCTCGCGCACCATAAATTACGGCGTCCGAGCACGTACAGAGGCGTTTCAGAAATTATTCAACTGTCTCCGCGGGATTGCCGCGCAAAAATACAAAGGCATGATTTATATTCGATCGTGCTTCTTATGCATTGAATGTTCGCGATGCCGGGCACGTGCGGCCGAAGAAATGGAAAGAGCGCGTAGAACGTGTCCGCGTCTTCTCGTTTCTCGATCTTGCTTCCTATTACGACGATTTCCAATATTTGACCGAGCTTATGCCTAACCGTGAAGAAACGATCGGCCGTTGCTAAACGTCACCAAGCAAGTCCCTTATGTCGAACTTTTAAAGTATCGATGACTGATCGAATAGGCGTGACCTATACGACGAGATTAAAAAACAGTGTGTATTACGAGTGACTTAGCGTCACGAAACGAAGATCGGAATGTATTTGTTGACGCTTGCCCGACGCAGAAAGTATCTGAAAGTAGACGAAAGAAAATGGGAGAGAATCTGAAAGGTGTTAGACGCGGAATAGGACGAGACAGAAGTGGAGGAACATCCATCGCGCTTGCGGAGTGGCGTTATGGAGGCAGAAGTGGCTACGTAACTTATATTCTGATTTGTTGCACTTTATGCATCGTAATGTTCGTTACATAAAATGTTCAGTGCGTGGAAAGACAACCACAGCATGGATTCTCGTCCGTATCACGAGTTTCCGCGGAGAGGGTCTCATTATTTACTTACGGTGCACGACTTGCCTTTTACTCGCTCTTCGCCGACTGTACCTACGAAGAGAGAGTAACGTCGGGTACGTCGATGTCGGGGAATGCAGACAAATTACAAACGTAAAATATTTATTAGATTTTATGGACACGAATTTATCTTCCGTAAGGACCGTAAGTGAAAGTAGATTGTTATGGGCTATTTAAGGAATATCTTTGATATTAGATAAATATTTTTTTTCTCTACTATGTCTACATATACGGGAAATATAAAATACAAACGAAGTTTAGAAGAGAAAGGATGAAATCGAGTTTTTTCCAAAATAAGCGAAAATCTAAAAATTATTACTTTTTTGAAAGTACATGGATAATTTCATCATTCCTCGCAGAAAAGTTCACTGCTGGTTCATAATAACAAATTGGTATGAGAAAAGAACGATTAATTAGAAGTTTATAAGCTCAAATGGTTAATAATAGTATAATTAATTTCAAAAATATTTGCGATTCATGAGGCACGTTGGAAATCTGCAGAGTTATTCAAATTCCCACGTCAACTGACCCATTTTTTTGAGGGCTTATTGGCTCGAATATTTCCGTTGTTAAAATGGACATCATCGCGTGCACCGACCGTAACACCCCTGCGTGTTATGCGAGCAATTCGCACGATCTACATCGTCGTTTCGAGTGTCAGCTCGTAAAATCAATTCGGCCTTTATCGACGGATTAAAGTATCTCCCGTGATTCGGGAACGATAGTAACGCTCGGACAGACAAGCGGTGCCACTGTGTAAACCGTACAAATCGCGCGCCCATATAACAATTCACGGCCCAACGCCTCCTCTCTGGTTGCACGCTTTACCCAGCTCGATTTTTGACGCGAAAACATTATAGGCGTTGTGCTCATCGGGGCGTTTATTGGCAAAAGAGGTCGACCTCTTGCTCACCTTTGAGGCTGACGCGCGACGGCCAACAGTCGTGCTGGGAGTAACGAGCGACCTTTCTCTATAACGTTTCATTATGAGGAAAAGGTAGACACACAATATAGATGTGATGATCACACCGAATACATGCGATATTCGCGATTTATATCCATCAATTTTTCGTAGGTCATATGAGAAATCTGAAATATTTTTTTGATTGGTTGCTATAATATTGTTTTGCATTAATATACAATTATTATAGGATATTATACAGAAGATAATTCTATACTCTTACTTTTTACAATTTTAATTTTATTTGAATCTATTTTGCAAAATAAAAATACAAATTATATAAGAATAATATAAATAAAGCGGCGAAAAAAAGCATCGGTCAATCTGGATTTCGCCGCGTAACTTTTGCTGGTGTTTTAATAATTCCAATGATCGAGCCCGTAGAGTAGTTAGGCGAACCGCAGTTTTCGCGATACGCGGTCGGCTGGCGGTCGCGATTCACTTTCTATTATTTTCTCGATGGCGCAGCGGGAGATTAATGTAGGTTGAGCACCGGTGCGGAGAGCGTGCCTGCACTACTAAACCATAGTCGTAGGTAGCTCTCGGGCTAGTGGCAGTCGGGACCAGTAGCTATAGACTCGTCTAGTTGGTAGCTGCGGCGCGTCTCGCTCGTTATAACCACAGACTTGCTACCGGGGGTTGGCCGAGGGAGGGTGGATGGAAATACAGGGGTTGGAGAAGCCAACTGGAGAGATGTATATAAGTCCTACATGCGAGGAATAAACGTTGCATGCTGGTAGCGTCCACGCCCCACGTCCAGGACCTGTAATACGTCGGTTAGGTCAAGCGGATTCTGTCGTGCGAACGAAACAGTGGCTATGCTCTGACTGTGTAACCACAAGGTGTGACGAAGTTGAACTGATTTCGAAACGGCCAACGGTGTGACTAATTATTTTCACGATTGTACACGGGCGAGAATACGCGGAAATATCGATTTGTAGAAACGCAGCTAAGCCATTACAAATTCTTTCCACAATATTACATTGATTCTATAAGAAGATAGTTGAAAATTTAAATTTTTTAGTTTACTTTATACTCTCAACGGCGAGAGATTCCTTGATGTCGAGGCCTTTATCGCGTTGCATATACGCGCACCGTCACCGAATCTACGTGCCGAAACTGCCGACGTGATAGAAGATTGGTAGAAATCTTCCGTGCTATAAAGCACGGAAGCCTCGAGATATTCGTCGAACCAGCGCTCGTTACAGCCTGACGCCTCGTCGTTGGCGGCGGCGGTGACGACGGTGAGGTGGTGAGTGGATTTAAACGTTCACACTAGATTACGCAAATGGGACGATAATGCGGCGAATCATTTCCGCGCGGAACCGTCGAATAACTCGATCCACCTTCCACGATAGGTTTTCCACCCCTTCCTGCTGAATGCTCTCTCTCCCTCCTCCTCCCCCCTCTCTCTCTCTCTCTCTCTCTCTCTCTCTCTCTCTCTCTCTCTCTTCGCTTCAGCCCGAGCCTTTCGACAGGGATCCTCTCGATGTCGTACGGCGTTACTTACCGACTTGCATGGAAACGACTTGCCCGGATCGCTTCGGAATTCCATGCAAATGGTAACGGCCCCGACGTTCCTAGACCGTCCGAGACCATTTGGCCGGCATAACGCACGGCCGGGACAACTTTACGGTGTCTAACATCGGAAATGCGGCTGTCTTTATTTCGCGCAGACGCGAAATGTTCTTGGCGTGGATGCGCTTTCGTGGCGATAAAGAACGATGACTCCGGTTCGCGAATTGATATGATAAATCCACATTATATCAGATGAAACCATACCTTATCCTTTCTGCATTCTAACGATTTTATTTGACGTCTCAGGCGAAAGTTTATCGATGTTATGGACATTCGTTATATTGTTAATAACTCTGGATACGTATAGAGAAGTATCCTTCAACGCGCACGAGCGTAACATTCAGCATAACGAGTCTTTTTGGAGTTCGCCGAACCGCATGATATAGAGTAGGGTTACAAAGTTCGGGCGCACGTGCTGCTATCGTGTTCCGTACAGAAAGCAGTTACGACGGCGTAGGAGGTGGGTGCAACTAGAATTACGTATGCAGCTCTAGGTGTGCTCGTCGAAACGACTCACCTGCAATTTAACGCGCCAAGTTATCTTTTGGGAAACTCCGATTTCTATGGATTGTCTTTACGATCTTCTTCACGACCGCGAACTGGACAGATAATCGAAGTGATTAACGTTACGAGCATATAAATGATGCCATTATGACGCAGAATTTGTTATAGTTGTTACTTGCTATTACCTGTTATTATTAATATATATCACGCTGGCGGCATGCGATTTATCTTAGTTTCTCATTTTATATTATTCGCGCTTGAATGAGCTTAGCTCCTCGAGAAATATGGAAGGACGACGAATGTGCCTTCGATCACGTAAAGACGTTACTTTGATCGAAGAAATGGCCGTCGACTTTACGGAGAAAGCCAACAAGGCATTTTTCGCGGGAGAGCACTATTTCATGCAGATGGAAGACTCTCCGGAGGATGATTTATTCGTTGCACGTAGGAAATACCAAGGGAAATGGAACTTATACAAGCCGAACGACGGAACGTACCGTGAATGTTCTTCGGCATATTTTTTACGATAGATTTGCCAGGGGATACAGTTGGTTATATTCGGCGGTTTCAGTTCTGTCATGCAAATTGATAAATATTTCACATTCGGTTTTTTACCGAGGGTCATTTTTATCTCGACTGTAAAAATAGATTAGAATATTTTAAATTCCCAGCTTTCGTGATTCATTCGTTAATAGTGTAATATATTTTTGGAGAATTGCCCCAGAAAACAAAAAACAAATTTTCTTAGTTATCGAGGACCAACGAAACGTAGAATATTCCTCCGTCAGTTTCCTACCCTTATAGGATGACATTGTCAGTTTCGACTATGGTCGTATAGAGCGATGGAATATCCTCACGATGCATATAAGTCAGAGAGACTGCAAGGATGATAAATCCCACACGTGCCTTTAGGTTGGCCGTGTTATCGCTGCCGAGTACGAGGCGAGATGAATCCGGGGACGGCGATGGTCTCGCGTGTCTTGTAATTCCGTACATTCGCGATCACCCTTCTTCGTCGCCGTCCTCTCGAATCCTTCTCTCTCGCTCCGTCCCTTTTCATGGGATCTCTCCGGCTGCGGATATGCCGGCTGCCCTGATATTCGTCCCGCGACACTCAAACGCCCCGAGTATCGTCGTCGCAGCATATACAGCTCACGTACTGGTTTAATATAGACACGACGGTAACTCCTGGACTGCTCCATTTCGCGCGCAGTACGCGCCGCATACATGCGTTTGACAAGTGGCAGGAAAGCGCCGATGTGTCCTCGAGAAGAACGACCAAAGGGCCTCGCCAAGGCGCTCGCCGTTATTGTCGTCGAGTGTTTCGACGACCCGCCACGTACGTGCTCCGTTCATACGACAAGTATTTGACAGGTGTCAACGGTCCAGCATGCGAAGAGCACCGAAAGTAAAATCGACACAGTTGAAACATGGAATTTCTTTACGCAATGTGCTTGCGGTTACTGTTGAGCTCCGAATTCTTTAGCGACACTAAAGACTGCACGCGTTCGACTTATGGCAATTTGCATAACGCGACACGCTCACGCGCCGACGACAGATCTGTAGTTTTTGAGGCAATAGTTGAGGCAATGTCATGTACCGGGACTGTAAATCAGACACTGCCGACGTGACCCTCGCTTCGCGGCTCACGGGAACGGAACGCTGCATTGACAGCCATAAACATGTCACCGTGCGAACATCTCTGGTGCGGGCTCTGATGTATTGCGTATTATTTTGGTTATTGGCATCCGCGAAGGGACACTCGGCCCAAGTATGATTTCCCAAATGGACTCGCTCACGAAATGTGACGATTTATGCAATGATGTTTGCGAGGAATTAATCAGTTGCTACATTATTGTACTCATTTTTAACTTTATACATCATAAATTCTAATATCACTAATGAGAAGAAATGAGAAAGGAATGACAATTTACTCTTGCATCTGATCAAGAAGCAGATTAATTGTTAATTAGATCGTAAACGTCTTTCCGACCGTGAAAATTTGTCGGTAAGCGGTTTGCGTGAATCCGGCAGATTACTTTTGAGCAATGGTCGGATGGGCATCACATCCCGCGGCGATTATAACACCCGCGGAATTAAGCAGTATGAAATATTCATGGGAGGCCTTTATGAGCGGGGCTATGCGCGAGCGTATATTATTTTATTACCTAGTGGACGTTGCATAATGTTCACGCAGCACGTAGACAGGGGGCGGGGTCGATTGTTACGATCCTCTATTGTTTTATATTATAATTTGTCACCGCGCTGTCCGACCATCCGAAGCATCGCCCATCCTACCAACCTAACCGGCTCGGCATTTTGCCAGATATAATTCGACTTTTTGGTAGAGACCCGAGCGCTACTCGTGTTTGCGCCCTGCTACAACATTATATTCGTTCGAAATCTAATCCCGTGATAACAAATCAACTTAATCGGAAACGTGGTATTAAACGGCCGAAATAGATGAATACAGACCGTTGAATTGCAATAAATTTAGATACGTTTGGAATATTGATCACCGTGCAAATGTAATTGCACTGTACGTTATTCAATATCATTTGTTATTAATGGATCAATTGCGGATATGAATTATTGTAGCGTGCATGCGAGGATTTGTCTCGCTCGAAATTATGTTATTCCGAACATGCACTGCCGCGTTGTAAGTAACCAATTTTAAACTTCAATTAATTGTTGTTGCCGCAGAACGGTGCCATGTTCCAGGAACGTTCGCACTCGGTTCTTTTTGTCTTGCGAATAACAAATATTGCTATACATGTTACAATATTTCCGTCCTGCCGCACCGGAACTCCGACTCCGATTTCCGCAATATTTGGACACATAAATTACAATTTACACGTAATAAGGTAAATAATTTGGTCGGCTATTTTGCGATCGATATTGGTGACGACGTCGATTTCTTTTTGCCTCGTGGATCGTCAAGTATCGGTTAGGATGTGGCGACGCATAAAAGCTCGACGTAGAGAACTGCTGCGCGGCGAGAGGGTGATTGAACTAGAGACCTTTATACGGGGGGATGAGAAAGGACGACGCGCGCAGCTCATGTAGAACTTTACGTGTGCGTATAAGGAGGCGGAATTGTGTGCGAGTGGGTCCAGTTAGGTGCTACTTTACGGGCAGTAACTGCCGCCATAAACATAGCAAACACAGCCAGGCAGGCTGCGCGCCTGGCTCTGGTCTCAATCGGTACGGTACACACTCTCCTCGTACCTCTCGGCACCTTTTCCCAATTTTATTTTATCCCCGTACACCAGCAAGAATGTCTAATCGCCACGTTCGTCCGCCCGCCCGCTCCTCTCTCTACCACCGACCGATCGGCCGGGAGATATCGAGACCGAAGGCTGCACCTGGGGTGAGTTCGAAATGAACTCTCGACCCCTTTCGGACTGTCCCATCAGAGAAGATTAGATTTTACGGATCGTTAGTCGGAACGAGACTGTCTATAATCGCCGAGAACTTAGAAATAGAGCGTGGCTGACTTTCGAAGCCATTAGTGCTTAACTAGCCGCCATTCAGTACGCTGTGTCCTTAACGTTACGTGAATTTATCTTCTCTTTTACGAAGATTTTCCCGGGTTCCTATTGCGTTATGTAGACCATGGAGGGTATGGAATTCTATCATTTTTGTTGATCGATATCGGTAACAATGTAACGAATTCGCAGGATTATAACTCTTGGGAGATATGACGGTGCTAGAATTTGTAATATACGAAGCATTAGGGCGTTAAGGCACCTTTTTACAGTCTAGAAACGAGGTCAATTGCATCTAGACTTAAGCTTTGTTCGTACGTGACGCGAACGTTTTCAGTGTTCTCCAGGATACGATAGTTTACTCTGGGAGTAATTCCGGCTGTGTGACCCGCCGCCCTCTCGCCCGTCGAGTTATCTCTGCAGTATCTGCCGCATAAATCAGGAGCCGTGGATTACGAAGCTAAGGCCGCGGAAGTAACGGGATTAACGTGCATCGCCGGTTAAGGGCGGACGCGGGCGCGATGCGCTTCGTGGTGCGGCGCAAACTCCATAATTAGAAGGATGAAACGCGGCTGCGCTACGTGTCTATGAGGTATCACTTACCCGCTTGTCCGAATTATATGTATACGCCTGAAATTTTCCGCAAACCATTATTCGCGCAATTACTTGTATAATCCGAGCATTGTAAAGGAATATGTAGTCTGTGGCTCGTAGACGAGAAGCGACTTGGTACCAGGCGCTATCCATCCCTTCAACACCGAAACGAGTTTGTTTCCTTACGTAAGAACCATATCGCGCGACCCGGTTTTCGTTGTTGGTACCATGTCTCCGGAGTCGCGCGATACTCTGTTGGTTCTTGCCATTAGACCGAACTAGCGGTAATTCTCGTAAACATTAGCCCGCGTTTCTTATCCTGACTCTCTAAAGTAATTTTGGAATTAGCTGCCGAAACGTAGATTGCTAGAAAGCTCGTCCTACTTTGGACGGCGAGAGTTTGCAAACATATAAACTTAGTTGTCAAGGTGTTACTTTAGCTCGCCCACTTTCGGCTGATGAGAAGTTTTGCGAGAGCGACGCAATTTTCGAAAAAGAAACGACGATCGATAGTATTTTCTCAGAGACTAATGTAATTAAAATTTATGACAAACAACGATCGAGTCTCGACAGCGAGAATAAAAAGTTAACGACGGTGTTTTGTCGATTATTTGTACTATGCTGTCGAAACAAACTAGACACTTATATTTATGTCGTGGTTATATATCGACGATAGGAAGATATAGAGCACAGCAGGCGTGGTCGACGGTTAACAGTTGGGTCACGTTGTTCTTGCAGTCGCAAATACTTTAATCTCGTGCTCATCCTACCAGCCGCTTCGCGAGCTTTCCGTCCGCACCGAGACTTCCTTTTCCTTCGTTCGCGTCGCGTGGTGAGAATATCCTCGTCTGGCCGATGTCGGATAGACTCAAGGTAGAAACGAGTCGGTAAGCCTCGCTTCTTAGCCAGTCTGGAAATAACGCGGCGCCTTCTCGGCGCTCGAAAATCCTTCTCGCGTGAGCATCGAGGTCTCGCGTGTATTGTTCGATCCCTCGATGTATGACCAGAATTAGAGATTTACGCGAATTCACCGGAATTTATGTACGTATTCGTGAAAATTGACGCTGAGTTAGAGCTCTAGTGGCACGTTAGGCGATGCGGTAAACTATAAGTTTCGGCGTTTGTAGCAAAGTTAAAATTTAATGTTGCGAGTCGAAATCGCGTCAGAGTACTTTATTAGCGCGACGAAAGTAATATATTTGAATGGGAGGTTTAATTGTATAATTGTCGGGATCCCCGTCTCTCTTCCAGCTAAATGGTACATTCTCCGTTATTCCGACGAAAAGTAGATTGCAACGGTTTGGACGGTTACCAAGAAGCAGTACGAATGCGAGTTGTAGCGGCAGGGAAATAGATCTCGAATACGCGGCAACTGCATGAGCAACGTGTAAACCGGGGTTCTGGTTTCAGCGGATTATTTACGATAGTTCGCCGTAACATTTTTCAGAAGTTTAATGTGGCGAAATATTCACGATTCAGCGCTCTCCCAAAAATTCGAATGGAAGGTTCATGTTTGTGTTTTCGAAGTTCTGACATAAAATCTTCTTCATGCTATTACTTAGCGATAGTGCTATGTTGCGGAAGTATTATATATATTATGATAGAATTGATTAGAAACAACAATTGATTAGAATAAGTTGATCGTAACATAGATTTCTATCTATCTCAAATATAAATATTTGTCTAGTTTACTGTAACATATGTTTCATTTTTCATTGCTCAGTTTTTCGGATATTGTTTCAAATTACCATCAGTTCTAAATTAACTGAAACAGGTAAATGTCTTAGAAAGAGCGAAGTAAACAACCAAAGGCAATGAAGCTCCCGTGTCCGTTGTGCTTAATCTTTTCTTTCCACTCTGTCTCTTCTGTCGTCCTTTACTCTCCTGCGCCACAAACCGACCACTTCTATTTCTCCGGTCCAGGTCGGGCACCGTTTTCCAAGACCCCTCCACTCGTGACGCTCGAGAGAATAATTTAGAGAGCACTTTGGTGGTGACGGCGACGGCGGCTACGGCGGCGGTGGCGACGACGACAACGACGACTCTACCCAACCAGCCACCCACTCACCCACACCGACCGAAGATGTCTTTCCACTCGCTTTTCCACTTTCTTCCTCTTGCCGCGCCCGCTTTATGAATTGTCTGGTCCGAAGTTATGGCCCGCCCGGGAAACCGTAAACTGCCGGCAGCGCCGTCGCGAATCAACCGGAGGTGGACTGCCGGTGACGTTCGCGGGACCCTTTCGCAGAGAATCTCCGGCAGACTTCCGGTTGCTAGCGTCGGTTGCATCACCGGAGCGATATCGTCGTCTTTCTTCCGTTCTTGGTGAGGATTACCTCGGCTTCAAGCGATTGCCAAACGCCCTTCGACTTATGGACAATCCGCGACGACCTCTTCCTCTCGTTCGAAATAATCGTGGCTTCGACGTTTGTTCGCGAGTTTCCTGAAATATATGATAAATGCGATTTTATACAGTATGAAATTGATCCGGATTATAAACAAGAGGAAAAATATGATAGTCGCTCGATATTAATCTCACGCAATGGATACGTGCGACGGAACATGCAATGCATAAGCGTCGCGTATCGATCGTTGTGCAATTAAGCGTAGTAGAGAGTGAAGCGAGATGACATCTGCACGTTGCAAGCTTTCTCTGATGGATGACAGTTCTTGCTGCTTTGGGCGACGCACCGATACTCGATGATATTTTGATAGCTAGATCGACGTTGACACAATGACAAGTTTGCTTCTGATTCGCGAGAGAGAACGCGCTGATGCCTCAGAGTAGTATCGCAGAGACAAGAGCATAACTAAACCAATACTTTGATGGATGATGCCATCACTCGGGCTTGGCATCAATACGAATGTTTGAAGGAACGCGCTGACGGCAAGAAAATAGGTGTCGCGAGAAAACATTCTTATATTGTCACGCGCTTTATAAATTCGATGTACGTGTTATTGCAAAGGGATAACGTTTTGTTTTACTTTTATTGTTACATCGAGTTCTACAAATTCTTACTTTAGCAAATTCTTTTTGCAATACTACCATTTGCTAAATATTCGTGAAATATGTCGCGGTCTCCGATAACGACCGCGATTTTAAATTTACTTCTTTTGAACTTATTTTGTAAATTAATCTTTGTTTTTGCGTGCGCAATGCCAAAGGACGATTATATTTGTTCGAACACTAGCGCGGAAATGCGTGACATACATCGGTGCAGCGGTCTCCGATAAAGTTACGCGTCGTCTGTCTCTCTATGACGATTCTCATTTTACGAGCATGGAAAAGGAGAGTAGTTAGAGAGAAAGAGAGAAGATGGTGGTTCTCGACCACGAAATATAGTCGGAAGCCTTTTGTCGCTACAAAGAGCGAGCCCGCGGCGAGCAGCCCGGGCGCAGCGAGGGGCGCGTTAATACTAAAAGCAATAAGCAAGGAGTGGTCACGGTTGGGCGGGGTGCGGATTCCGGGTTTTCCGAAGTTATTGTTGTGACCACCACTATTCCGCCCGGCTAGCGCGTCTCCACCTTTTCTTGACTCGCCTTGCTAAATTAAATTTTGCCTCGTGCGCGGAAGGCTGCGTAACAAAGACCCGGGGAAAGTTTGTTGGCATCGAGAGAAAATTATACTGGGCTGATTCTCTTGAGTATTTTACATTGCACATTTCTTGATTAGAAAAGCTGCTTTTGTTTCGCTGTTCTTGCTCAGTGTAAAATGACAGCGCATTAGTTTTATTAGGTATTTCTGCGTACTATCGATCAACTCGTGCTCGGTAAAAATTCGAGTGATTCCGAGGTAGGGGAATGTTTATGGACTTCTCTGGCGTATGTACGATTGTAAACCACAGGAAACGGCGTATTCGTTTACGTTTGAAAAGATATCTTTTGGCAACACAAAAATGTTTTTTCATCTTGGTTTATTCTCTGTCATTTTATTTTGAACCGATTTGACAGTATTTTCGCTTGTACAGTATTTTCTCTTGAGTCCAATTTTCTTTCGTTCTTTCTTTTTTTATATCGCTGTATACCGATGTATCGCACCGCGGCGATTCAGCAAGCACGACGGATTACGAACTTTCTGTCATAAAGTGCAGAGCGGCGAACTCGCGCACGACGTGCTCAGAAAAAACGATCTCATCAGGATGTTCGACTCGGGAGAATTGTATTTGGCGGCGCCGTGCCCGGGATTAAGCGTCGCCCGACTCGACTCTGAGAAAACTGGGTCATCGATCCCCAATGTAATTTTAAATTAGCGCACATGGTCAGTATCACGAGGACAAAATGTGTACCATCGCGCGCACCATCGCGCGTTTTGTCTCCGTAATTTAGGAAAAATCAGCCGAAGAAATACTTTTAATATGGTACATCTCACCTTGCATCTCGTTCCGCCTCGTTATCCGGCTCGGCATTTCGAAATTCTTTATTCGCGACGATCTATCAGCTTAATCGGCTCCCAGCCGATTCGCACAGTACACAATGAATCGCAGCATCACAGCATCGCCGTTCTGCGTAATCCTCGCGCTGGCAATTTATATTAATTAGCCCGTTCGCGCGCGGGACCATTCGCGCTCAACATAAATTACCGCCGCTAATGATGAATGTCAGGTATAAACGTAATATTATGCAACCGTGCGGCTGTGTACGAGTGCCGCGTCCGGGGTTGCCTTCACCCTCACGCCGCCAAGTAGATCCGGGTCGTTAGAGGCGCGCACCAGCCAGCCATACGTGACAGTGCGTACGTGTACGCACATACACTCGTTGCGAAATCAACGTGACGTTCCTGTACGATGATTACAATCCGTCGACACACGCGGCTACGATTTCGACATTACCTCCAACCGCGGTGATTACGAATCATTGATCAAAAATTAGCGAACCGCGCAATGATTGCCGTTTTAATAAGTGCTTCTATTCGAGCTCATCTATGTTATTCGCTCGTTATGTAACATATTGCTATCGCTATACGATTTTAAAACGAATAGCGAATGTAAATGTAATGGAGATTTAAAGTTATGAATGATTTAAATATAAATAAGTTAATTAGATTTTTGTGGTATAATTTATGGTTTCCGAGCTATTATTGTAGCCTTATGGAAATTAAATGTCATCTAAAATTCTACATGACATGCCGTTTTATTTTCGTGATCAAATTTAGAACTTCCAACTGCATTGTGTTTTAGTAATTTAACCTAGATTTGCTTGATAGGGCAATTAGCACAATCGCGACGTTCTGACTTGGCAGAGATAAGGGAACTACACGAGAAATTTGTGTAAGCGCAGACATTGTGGATATTTTGACAGATGTCTAGCTTTATTCAGCGTGCTCTGCTTGCTGACGGACAAGGCGTCATAAACGTACACATTTAAGAGTCGAATAACAAGTCCGAGCACGATCGGTGTAACGAGTTAGTCAACTCTTGTTTTTAGCACCTGCCGCTTTTATCCAGCCAGCCGGAGAATCTTGCAGCCTCTGCATTTTCACAGTCTACTCGGAAATCCACCAGTCTTCTCCTCCTCCCCTGTCTTCTCCTCTTCCTTCATAGGCGTCCGGGTTCGTACACGACCCGCATACCAGTTCTTGTCTTTGCGAGGCGCCTTTACCCGATCCCGTTGGTGCATCGGCCAAAGGAATCCCCGGGCCTCCTCCTCGAAAATGGAAACGTAGGGTGGGAAAGGTTGGTTGCAATCAAGCGCGGGCGCGGACTTTGAGGGTGCTCCGTCCCGTTTTCTCACGGTCTGCATTATCTTCCCAGACTCCCGTCGCGACTCGAACTCCACCCTACTCTCCTCCTCCCCCCCCCCAGTTGGAGAAATCGAGGTAACAACAGAGGCGGAAGGGATGTCTCTTCTCCCTCTTTCTCTATCGGTACTTGTGTCCTCCCTTCGTCCCTTCTCATTCCTTCGGCCTTAGCGAAATCTCCATCGATCGCCGTTGTGAAAAAGGAGTTAAGCTCACTCGGTGCATGCTGCGGGACTCGCCTTTGCGATCGTTCCTAGTTACATTTGATTTGACGAGGATGTGGTCTAAAAGCTCGCTCGAGGGGATAGTCAAACACTAAAATTCGGTTCGACGTTCATTCGACTAGATTACTGTTATCAAAGAATAGATGAGTGTACAGAACAAGCTTCGCAATCATTGTCGAAATACCGAATTATGTTCAATATATTTAAAAAATATTTTATCAGCGGGAATACAACATGGAATGCAATAGTAGTGTGCAATCTGTAGATCTAAGTAGCCACACAACGATTTAATCCAATCCGGTGCACGTTTGTTACAAGAAGCGATAGTACTTGGAATATCATTAGCTCTCTGTAACAATGGAGACAGGAGCTGCTTCGTCGCGTTGCATTCGTCAGTCACGTTGAATGACTGCTCCTCCGATTTCGAGTGACGACAGCACTTGAAATCCGAGTTTGCTTTACGTCTTGCTGATGTCTTAAAGCTCTCATTAGTTAGCTCGTCGTCTTCGACGAACCAAACGACGGATCGGGGGAAGAATTAGCGATGTCAATATTTGCGGTGCAATCAACTCGCTTCGACTTCCCGTCCCTGTCGTCGATTTGTCCCCCCGCTCTTAACCCTCCGTCCTGGTTTCGACACCGACGCTGATTGTCATCCACACTTCCAGGCTGCTCGCCTGTATTGTTGGTGTTGTCTTTTCTCATTTCGCCGGCTCGTTTACCTGATCTGTACACAGCGTCACCGATAGCAACGAGCGTCGACGTCAGGTATCCGTTTTAGCCAGTGTAAATTTGTGGAACACGCTCTTTCGCGGAATGGATATCCGTAAACATTTATTTGGTTTCTCGATTGTGCCTGTATCTTCATCGTTCTCAATTTATTAAGCAGCGAGTAGCATTACTTCGCGTCGCATGGTTATTTTTTTTATTTTCAGCCGTGTTATCCAGCGAACTACAACGATATGTGACAAAGTCACACGTGGTAGAATCCGCGCACCGACCATTTGTACTTCTTACATTTGACAAGTCTCTGGCAATTTGTCGGCGTTAAGAATGATCGAGCGTCTCGAAACGGATCGTGATGCCTGGGATGGCCGGCGGCGGTGAATCGCGACGGCGAAACGGTCGCGGCGTGGAGGAAGAAGAGAAATGTTGAAATTAAAGTTTTCGCAAGTTATTTGAACGCTATCTGTGGCGCGTGTGGTATGAATCGAATGTCATTTGTTGGACTTAAACGAGTGGGCGGCGGCGGGATATAAAGAAGGAGGATGGCTGGAGGAGGACGGAGAAAGAGGGGTTATAATGCAAACCCTTTTCTAGAAGGAACAGCGGGGGCGTCGAATGCGAGAAGGACCACATCGGTGGAAAAGCGCGCGTCAGCGTCGCAAATTGAAAGTCCGCATCCAGGGACCCACTATTTTCTCATCCTTCTGGTACAAATCTTTGTTCGCGGCTAAGTCGTTGTAATTCTCAGAAATCAAGGTCGAAAATAGCGATCATTACTTATTAACGGACTAATAATTGAAACATTACCTATAATGTGATAGAATCCATAAATATCTTTATAAATTATAATTTTTTAGATACTGTAGCTTGTAGCTCAAAGTTGTTTGCTTAATTGCGTATTCATGCAATATTTGACGCTGTTACAACCCGCGATTTCTCTTGATTACTCTTTCTCGGTGAGGATAATAGCCGAGAATAATAGACGAGATTCTACGATCAGGTAAATAAAACAGGGTCCCGTGACTGTCGCACGATCTTTGCCCCCAACTAGTCCCATACGCCTCAACGGTATTTTCCCTCGACCTCTCGCTTTCCTCTTTGCTTTGCCTCCGTTTTCAACCCGATCTCTCTTCTCTGTTCCACCTTTCCTGCTACCTCTCCTTCTCTCTCTCTCTTTTTCTCTTTATCTCTCTCTCTCTTTCTCCCCTTCACCCTCACCTAGTGGCGTGACACATGGCCGGCATTTATAGCGCGAGATAGCGCCGGCGGTTCTCGACAGCGCCGGCAGATTTATCCTCCACGGTTATTGGAGTTATACAAAGGATTTTTCCAACTGATCCCATAAAGTATCTGTGCCTGATGCCCTATTATTTACGCAGCCGGCAGCGGCTGATGCCGCGGAAGCGCGCTCTAGCTTTTCGCTTTTCCTAGTTTTTACGCTGGAATGCGAGCGTCGTCATGAGCTTGTCGCAGATGCTATTTTACGCTTCGTCGTTTTCGATTTATCGTAAAAGCGGTATCTCGCCGATATCGCCTTTTCATCGAGTGAATTATTGTTGTCGATGGGCATCGACGGCATAGAGTATGTGAAATTATCTTTTTTTCTGAAGGGACACGATCTAGTAAATTCACAAGTTCGACTGAATGGAGATATTTAACTTTATTTATTATTCGAAACGACAGAATTGTCAGTAACAGCGAAAAGAATATTTAGAATTATTTTTTCAAGCGCTTGTTAAAAGCTTTTGTGGCATCCATTCTAAAGTCTATCATTCTTATCACGCGTGTTTTCAAACGCAAATACTTGCATTGTCTGCGAACTGCACACGTTACATCGGCCCATCGTTGTAGTGTTTATCCCTACGCTCGCTCGTTCGTTCATTGGTTCGTTCGTTCGTTCGTTCATCCATTTGTTTGCTAGCGACGAGTTCGTACTGCGTTGTTCAGCATTAATGGATGGCCCCTGTTTCCGTACGTTTTATCGCCGACTGGAGCTCATAGGTATCGTCCGAATCGTAACCGCCGGAGCCAAAACTGGCCGAAGCATCGATCCAGTTCTGTAGAATCCAGGTGAATAGTGCGGTTCCACTCGTTATCTACGGTGATCCTGTCTTTGAATTCTTTCGGGTTAAAAACGACTTACAAATCCTGGAAAGATTAACGATTCTGATGGAACAGAAGGAAAACAATAGATTAACAGAATGCGCATAGAATTGAACATATGTGCGTTATATGCTTGACATATAACATGCATGAAAAATACTTTAAATGATTAAATTATTTTCAAAATTAAAATATTTTAGATGGATAAATAAAAATTAATAATTTTTTAATTTGTTCAATAATACGTACACGGAAAAAAAATTTTCGCTACTATAGCTAATCATGATTTGCTAAACTGTGTTTGCTGTCGTGATTATAAATTTCTAAATTACAGCAAAATGTTTGCTGTAGTTTAGAAATTTATAATCACGACAGCAATGAAATAGGTATCACAGCTAAGATTTTGCTGCCCATATATTACGACTGCAATTTAGTTACCACACGCAGTTTTTAGCTACGGCAGTTACTTTTTTTTCCGTGTATAATCTCGTGTTACAGTGATTAATTGTTCTTTATTGTTTATTACGTATCTCGAGATATTTTATTGGTTTTTAGCGTATTTTATTTTCGTGCACTTTAATTATTGGAAAATAGAATATACGTAACAGAAGAGAATATTTTCTTGCTTGCAGGACTCCGAAGGCGACACACCCCTTCACGACGCGATCTCTAAGAAACGGGATGACATGTTGGCTCTGTTGTTGGACCACGCCGCAGACATCACCCTCACCAACAACAATGGCTTCAACGCTCTGCACCACGCTGCTCTTCGTGGCAACCCAAGGTGAGTGCTTCGCGTTTTCAGATGTGACGCTTTTGTCCGCGACGCTGAATACGCCGTCGTTCTAGAATTTAACCGTCAGGTAGCGGGAGCCGCGGCGAAGAGAGACACCAATAAACAGCTTGCGCCGGATAACAATTACGCGCATCTCGCTTCGTAGGACTAATGGATCATCATGTCCATATATTTGAAGAATCCGTACAGTCGCGAAAAAAAGTCACGTTAAGGTAGTTAGGTCAAAAATGATGAAGATATAGATTTTCTTTAAACTTTTAACAAAACTAATTTAGATATTAATACGCATGTGTGTTAAATTTGGATTCAATTTACTGTATAGTTTTCGAGATATAATTGCTTAAAATTGACTGTTTTTCTCGATATGAGGTAGAAAAACTAATAGTTGGACATGTATTTGTTAGTAGCAAAAAATCTAAAATAAGGATTAAAACAAAAATTACAGCAAAAGTAATTGAATTTTTAAAGAAGTGCATGTTTAAATTTCGACGACACTGACCGTACGGTATCAGAGTATGATAAATCCAAAAAAATTTAGTTTGGTTAGCTTTTTCGTGCTTTGTGGATGTGGCAACTTCGCACTTAGAGAAATTTGGTGTCGCGCTGCGGTGATATTTACGCTCTGCGCACACTACGCAATTCAGAATACTATTTCATTTTCTGTAACTCTTTTTTATTTTGTCGGTTCTTTCCCAACTTATGCTAGTCAAAATTAGACTTGATCAATAAAGTTCAATAGACGATGAATTCTTTTATATGAAATTCAAGAACAGATTCTTAAACACTATTGCTTCTCTTAAAATATTAAAAACCGACAAAATAAAAAAGAGCTATAGAAAATGAAATAGTATTCTGAATTGCGTTCGCAGAGCGTAAATATCACCGCAGCGCGACACCAAATTTCTCTAAGTGCGACGTTGCCACATCCGCAAAGCACGAAAAAGCTAACAAAACCAAGTTTTTTGGATTTATCATACTCTGATACCGTACTGTCAGTGTCGTTGAAATTTAAACATGCACTTCTTTAAAAATTCAATTACTTTTGCTCTAATTTTTGTTTTAATCCTTATTTTAGATTTTTTGCTACTAACAAATAGGGTTCAAGTATTAATTTTTCTACCTCATATCGAGAAAAACAGTCAATTTTAAGCAATTATATCTCGGAAACTATACAGTAAATTGAACCCAAATTTAACACACATACGTATTAATATCTAAATTAGTTTTGTTGCAAGTTTAAAGAACATCTGTATCTTCGTCATTTTCGACCTAACTACCTTAATGTCACGCATGTTTGATTACCATTACATTTATGCATTAATTGATATTTTACTTGCACACACGATTGTGACTGGGAAACTTTAATCAATATGATAGAGAGATACTCGTCTCTTTATCCGAGACACGAGCGTTTAAGCTAAACGTCAATCGTGTACAACAGGTTTTCTGGTTACGAGGCTTTTTCCGTAAGAAGTTACGAGTGAGATTTTCCAACGGCATGTCCAATCGGCTCGTTCTTTCTTCCGCCTTCTTTGTTCTCTTGTTCGACAAATCATAAAAGAACGTCGAACCACAGATGTTCCCGAAGCTGTCGCCGTCGTCGATGTTCCTGTCGTCGTCTCGACGAAGTCTAATCGATCCGGTCATTCTCGAGAAGTAGCGAGTCAATTTTACCTCGATTCTCACCTCCCGTCCTCCCGTTCAATTTAGCCACGCGGAGCTTTTCAAGATTTGCCCACTTCTAGTTATTACTTCTCGACGCAAAGATGGAGCAACGAGAATGAGACGAGCGGATATTCCAATGGAAGCGATATCTAGTTTGAAACTACATTGCTTGGACTGAAATAACATTATTTCGTAACGACGATTCGGTTTGCTTATCTGTCCAAAATATGTTATTTTTTTACAAAGGAAGAAAATAATATTAGAAATTAGAGAGTTTCTCTCTCTTGCAGTTTTTTAAAAAGAAATATCTATTATGTGATCTTCTTTATTGTTTGTCATGTTTTTTTCTCTTGAGAATGCAGATATCAACGGATTTGAAAAGTTTGCGATTATATTGTTTTATTTCTTTGTACTTGTTTTTGTATCTCTTTTCTTCGTCTCACTTTGTCTATCTTTCTCCTTGCTTTTCTCTGTTTGCATGAGAGGTTTGTTTCAACATTTCGCGTCTGCTTCTGGATCCAGAAAATGGAGGCACCGGATGCATGTAGTAATCCTATAGTCACGATTACGAGGCATCTACTTTCAACTCTTCGGATCGTATAAATGTTAGTGATTTGCAATAGCTTTTGCTCTGCAACGATGTTATCGCTGAAATAACAGGAAAATTTTCACTATGCAACGATATCGAGATTCGCGGGTCGTTTGCCTAGACTTCCTTAATCCTTAAGTACGTTAGCAGTACCGTGAAATGGAATTAGAGCAAATGTAATTCTCGCCATAATAAAGAAAGATTTTGAAATCGTCTGGTGTCGAGAAAATTAATCAGCGAACAAGAATCTCGTGAATATTCAAGATTCTAATATACCTATATATTAGGGTGTTTCAACAAAAAAATTTTTTTTATTTTCGCGCGCATTCCAGCTAAAAAGTTAGCTAGTGGGGAGATAATAATTACCCTAAAATGCCAACTCCAATAGATTTCATTTAGTGGTTCCACATTCGCCTTGAAATTTCCCCATTTAACTAACAT